>PITA01006658.1:0-25665 GCA_004023965.1 Spilogale gracilis
TGAACCGATTAAATGGTCTTCCCACATTAAGATGTGTTTGAGATATGTTTGGATTACACAGTTAAATTGGTTCATTGTCACAGGAGTTCTCAGGGCCAGTAAATTATTAATGTTATTGTGACCTTCGCAGAGAGCATTAGTGTCTATGAGTCTTTGATCTGGAAACTCTTCTCTCGGAGCCTATTGTTTTTAGGAAATGCCTATTTAGGATACTTTTTCTACAGCTGAGCTCCATTTTTCCATATCAAGAAAAATGTGATTGGGCATGCATTGAAGTCAAAAAGGCCTTCAGAGAAGGAAATCAAATAGATCACCTTTGGATTTAGTGGTAATTTTACCTGGAGTTTCTCATTATGCAAATAGCTTACCAAGGTTCTAGTCGCATCTGTGGGGTGCTACCCAGCACAAGGGATTCTAGGGTGTGATGGCATCTGTAGCTGATAAAAAAACGTCAGAAGTCCGTGAAGGTTTTCGATTCTCGCAAGGTTTTGGTATTTCTTTCTTGTTTTCTCCAAAGGTAATACATAGAAAACTATTAGGGTATAAGTGCTTTCTGCCTGAGGAAGGGTTGGAAAGGCTGTTGTTACCCTATAGCCTGGGGAAATCAGAGGGTAGGTAGGGTAAATGCCCGCAGTGAAGGGTGTGCTTTGTGGAAAGGCCACAACGAATGGGTAGCAGGCCTGCTGTAGTAAGCCAGCAGCAGGAGGAGATGAGCCTGGGGCTGTCAGCCTAGACTGAACAGTGACCTGGGGCTCGGGAGTGGGAAAATCTGGTCATGTGTTTCCATGTCTGGGTTATGGAAGTCCTGAGCTAAAGTTTGACCAGATTTTCAAACAAATCTAGAGGAAAAGCCTATGAATCAACCTCAGTTTATGCCTCCTACCCTACTGTGTATTGGGCAGTCATTAGGGTTTCTTAATAATTTCTTATCTTTCAGAATAATATTTTACTTTTAAATAGTATTTAGGGCCACCTGGGTGGCTCAGTTAAGTATCTGCCTTTGGCTCAGGTCATGATCCCGGGGTCCTGGGATTGAGCCCCGCCTCGGGCTCCCTGCTCCGCAGGAAGCCTGCTTCTCTCTCTCTCTCTCTCTCTCTCTCTCTCTCTCTCTCTCTCTCTCACTTCCCCCTGTTTGTGTTCCGTCTCTCCCTGTGTTTCTCTCTGTCAAATAAATAAATAAATAAATCTTAAAAATTAAAAAATAAATAGTATATAATCCACACTTTCAGTCATTCTTTACTCGGATTGACATTGTTTTCAAATCCTAGGACTGTGTGTAAAGTAGAAAAAAAGAAATTGCATCTGGGCTGTGAACAGTGTGTGTAACATGGGGAGGGGAGAATTGTGGTACTTTATACAGAAAGGCCCTGAGAGGTACTCACCACTTTTTGTCAGATCATACTGTGAATCAGGTTTGCTGATGTGTCTAGATGGTGTTTTGCTTTGTTTTTTTCCACCTAAAATATGTTGTGTCTCTGAATACAGCCCAATCCTAGCACGCCACGCCACGCCACTCCCCAGATCCGCAGCCGAAACCTGGCTGCCCGGGAGCCAGCCAGCATGTTGGAGGAGGCCCAGCTCAGGTGATGCTGCTCGGTCCCCATCGACCCCCCCACCCCCACCCCCCGTTAAATAGGCAGAAATGGGTTTCTGCTTTCATTTGCATCAAACAAGTACTTTGTAGTCATTTGTGTACATGATAAAGGTAGAGAGTAAAATGAACAGGTGTGTTTAGAGAGAAGAAACCTTTCAGCAGTGTCTGGGCGGGATGAGGTGCACAGGTTCTTGAAGGAGTAACTTTCTAGGCTATTGCCACCATTCGCTCAGGGATGGAAGGTGGCTGATGAGTGAGCATACTTTTCCAGTATGGTACCGTTTAGAATTATGTGGGAACTTTTTCAAAATATGTAAGCCACGAGCTTCCCAAAAAACAAGTAAATCAATCTCTCATGGGATGCAGGCCATCCTGCAATTTAGGAAAGCTCCCCAGGGGTTACATACCCTTGGTTAGAACCTATCAGTTGGGTCATTTGGGTGGAGGAAGGGATTATGAGGCCAAAATGAAGAGATCTGAGAATGAAGGCATTCCTATGGGTTTATGATTGAAGTTTCATATAGAAACTATACATAAGCCTTCTGCATTTGTGACTGAGTAGATGGTGAAATGTCTTCCTTCCCCTTATTTACTACCGACTGCAGGCTGCATGTCTCTGCTGTCCCCGAGTCTCTTCCCTGTCGGGAACAGGAATTCCAAAACATCTACAGCTTTGTGGAAAGCAAGCTCCTTGACCGGACCGGGGGGTGAGTCTGGCTGCAGCCAGTGGGCCGGGGTGGGGAGAGGGCCCCTGCTGGCCTGCCACTGCAGGCGTCACAGTTCAACGACATGCTCTTCTCCCAGTGTCAGGAGAACAGGCCAAGTGGTTGCTGAGGCCTGAAGGCTTCGAAAGCAGCTTTTGTTCCAAGTAACTCTGGGAAGAAAAATCCTGTCATTCCGAGAAAATGGAACTGGTTTTCCGTGCATATAGTAGTGCTTGTAGAATGATTCTGTATAACCAGGTCCTGCTCTGACTGGCTTCTAAGGATGGTACTTACTGCCCCCACCTCTGCATCTCTGGACCTCCTTCAGGACACATATCCATGCCTCTAACTGGTGGTTGTGTGAGGCGGCAGGCACAGACTCAGCCCGTGGGTCTTCTCCTCTTGCTGCAGGTGTATGTACATCTCCGGGGTCCCCGGGACAGGGAAGACCGCCACTGTGCACGAGGTGATGCGCTGCCTGCAGCGGGCCGCCCAAGCAAATGACCTTCCTCCCTTTCAATACATCGAGGTCAATGGCATGAAGCTGACAGAACCCCATCAGGTCTATGTGCAGATCTTGCAGGTGAGTAAAGCTCTTGGAGCTTTTTGGAAAATAGAGTTTCTTGGTGGCATATGAAAAAGGAGAGATTTTGTGCTTATTGATATTTTACAATGTGCAGGGCATTGTCCTTCGTGTGAGGTAGCAAGAGAAAGCAGAATTCCTACCCTCAGGGACCTTAAAGTCTAGGAGCTGGGCATGAATTACTGGAAGCCCGGACTTACTGATGTGGTGAAACTGTTGGCACATAGGAGGCCCTGTGGTCAACTATGGGGTACAGATTGGAGGTTGGCTAGAGTTTGAACATGGCTCTCGTATTCATTAGTGGTTTTCTCAGAACAAGTAATGTCCAGTTCTAAATCGAGTCATGCAGTAATGATTTTGGAGAGGCTTCTGGGACCTACCTGTGACTCACTTGCATTTCAAACACAGACTTTCTTTATTATCTCTTTCAGTGCCTTCTCTTCTCCTTCCAGGTTATGGTTAAGACCAGAGTGGGGGATGCCTGGGTGGCTCAGTGGTTAAGCTCAGGTCATGATCCCGGAGTCCTGGGATCGAGTCCCACATCGGGCTGCCTGCTTGGCAGGAAGCCTGCTTCTCCCTCTCTCACTCCCCCTGCTTGTGTTCCCTCTCTGGCTGTGTTTCTCTCTGTCAAATAAATAAAATCTTAAAAGAAAAAAAAAAGATCTGGGGCGCCTGGGTGGCTCAGTTGGTTGGGCAACTGCCTTCGGCTCAGGTCATGGTCCCGGAGACCCGGGATCAAGTCCCACATCAGGCTCCCTGCTCGGCGGGAAGCCTACTTCTCCCTCTCTCACTTCCCCTGCTTGTGTTCCCTCTCTTGCTGTGTTTCTCTCTGTCAAGTAAATAAGATCTTAAAAAAAAAAAAAAAAGATCAGAGTGGAAGGCAGAATTTAGGACACTGAAGTCCTCACACTAAATTGCTTCCTATTGCAAATTAACATTAAGCTCAGAAGAGTAAACCCTTCCCATTCACCACACCTGCCTTTCTTCTCCCTGCATTACAGAAGCTGACTGGCCAAAAGGCAACCACTAGCCACGCGGCGGAACTGCTGGCCAAGCGCTTCCTGAGCCGGAGGTCCTCTCAGGAAAGCACCGTGCTGCTCGTGGATGAGGTAAGGGGGTCCCCCCAGGAGGACCGGGCAAGTGGCCTGGTGTTTGACTGGGGCATTCCAGGAGCAAGTGCTGGGTTTAGAGGGAGGCCTTGGCTCCTTTCTCTCATTCCTTCATTCATCTGACCCTGTTCTTTGGTGATGAGAGGCCTGTGTCCATTGATGTCCTTGCTGCTTTCCTGGTGGGCCCTGAGAAGCCCAGACCGCTAACGTGGCGCTGGCGGACTGAGGCCCTGGCTCGCTTCTGTGGTTGATCCTGTATCTCTCTCCCTTTCCCGGCAGCTTGACCTTCTGTGGACTCAGAAACAAGACGTATTATACAATCTTTTCGACTGGCCCACTCACCGGGAGGCCCGGCTTGTGGTTCTGACCATCGCCAATACGATGGACCTGCCAGAGCGCGTCATGATGAACCGGGTATCGAGCCGACTGGTGGGTCCTCGGGCTGTTCTCAGCCCTTCTTACAGATCCATACCCGGGGCCAAGGAGGGCTAAAAATTAAATACACAGGAAACTAAAATGAATGGGAAAGTGCAAAATGTGATTTCTGAAATTCCTCTAATTCAATTAAGTATGCCACCACCGCGTGTTTTTCTGCAGACACACCTTGGTGTCCTGCCAGGTGGGTACCCCTAAACTACACAGAGCCCTGAAGGTCTATTGTTTCTGGAACACTAAAGTGCTCACCCCTGCCAAGCAAGGGTAGAGGCACGGGGTACAGAGGGAGCAGGGCAGGCGCCGCCTCTGCCCTCGGGGGCGTGGAGCTTCATCAGGAGTCAAACGAAGCCACGGGCTGGGCCTGTGTTTGCTGCAAAGACAGAGATGCGCCCACCTGCTCCAGTTCAAGCAGCCCTGCCTCTATCTCCTTCTAGGGGATTCTGAGAGAATAAAAGTTGTCTGAAACGAAATGAGAAATTACCTGAGCACTGGGGCTGCCGGGCAAGAGACCACCACGCCGCTGTCGGCAATGAAAAGAGCTGGAATCCTTGGTGGTCCCAGGAGGGACTGTGTAACCTGTTCTATGGGACTTGGGAAGCAACCTTAGGGACTTGACGGTGGCTGTTCAACAGGACTGTCAGAGTGGTTAATTAATGAACTTGTTCTCTGGTTTTGTCTGGCCAGGGTCTTACCCGGATGTCCTTCCAGCCCTACACTCACAGCCAGCTGCAGCAGATCCTGACATGCCGGCTCCAGCACGTGAAGGCCTTTGAGGACGATGCCATCCAGCTGGTAGCCAGGAAGGTGAGTCACCTTCGGGAGCTCCTCCTTGCACCTACGAACCAGGAGGCAGGTCTGTGCTGAGCGCCTGCCAGTGAGAGACCTTGTCTTGGGTGCTCTCTGGATGAAGAGAAATTTAGAAAGTCCTATAAGCATAAATATCAAAAAGTAGAAACAAAAATGTGAAAAGTTCCTTAACTTTCTTATTGTATAATTAATCAGCAGGCTGGGAGTATGGTGGGCTTATATACAAACAAAGATAAATTGATTAGGGGGAGGCAGCTTTGTATGATGAAAAGGGCAGTGAAGGTGGTTGAGTAGCAAACCTGGTTGGAATTCTGGCTCTGATACTTAATAGATATTGGAAGGTTAAACGAAAGTTACTTAACAATTTCCGGAGCTTCGTTTTCTTCTCTGAAAAATGGGAATAATATAACGACCTCATAGGACTTTTTGAGAATTAAAACTTGATCGTGTCTGTGATGTGCATCACAAGGTGCGCCCTCCAGGACAGTGGCCTACATCCTGCATGCTCACTGGGAGGATGCCAATCACGACTGTTCTCCAAGGCTGCTTAGGAACAGAAGTGGGTTAAATGTCTCAGCTTCAAGCTGAATGCAAGAAACCACACATCCGGAGTATTTTAGCACTTAAAAGAATTGCAGACTCATTTCTGGTTCTTCTTGTCTGCAGCGATCAGAATTCTGAGTGCCTAGAGCAGCAGCACCTGGAACACTAGGTCAGCACTGGTGCCATATCGGGTGCTGGGGTCGGAAGCCATCTAGACAGGGAGCTGCTCTCCTAGCTTTGCTTTCTTTGAGCTCAGAGTTACCATTTAATCCCTCTGTTGGGTAGAGTTTTTCACTTCTCTCTTTCTAAAAGTTCATTCTTGTCTTTTTGTTTCTCTGAAGGGTCCTTTTTTAAATGGCATTCTGTTTATTGAGGTTGTCTTCTCTTACTCCAAGATGCTTTTTGTCTGTTGAATTTGGTCTCTATCTTACATTCTTAGAGACTTTCCTCAGATGTCTTGGTTGTCCACTCTGGTGTATGAGTGAGGATTAAAATACTTTTGGGGAGCTCTGAGCACATGAGTGGGGCTTATTCACTGAGAGCTTCACTGTGGGGCAATCTGATGGGGCCAATTTCAGTATCTCCAGTTCTGTCCCTTTAGAATAGTCAGATTTCCATGAGTAGGCATCCCGTGCCTGCCTGGAGGGCAGTATTTGGGGAGTGGGGGAGGTAGGCTGGAATCAGAGAGGGTGGAGGTATTCAAATTCAGCATGCACACAGTAACCCTTTATATCTAGTAAGGGACCGCCCCTCACTGCAATAATACCTGTTCCCTGGCCCAGAGACTTTCTATTTATCCTTGCTTGAGAATAAATCTCCAGACTCTTGCCGTGGCAGAAGAGGGATAACCTCCAGGGCAAAGAGTTTTATAACGACAGTACAAATAACCAAGGCACAAAATTTGCCAGAGCCCTAAACCTTCCAGAGTGGCCCTGAGGTTTACCCAATAGCATGAAATGGAGGAAGGAATCTAGGGCAAGAGTCAGTAAACTTTTTCTGTGAAGGGCCAGGCAGGAAATGTTTTAGGCTTTGTGGTTGCAGTGGTCTCTGTCAGCACTATTCAGCTGTGCCCTTGCATCTGGAAAGCAACCATATACAATAGGTAAGTGAATGCTCATGGTTGTGTTTCAGTAAAACTGTGCAAAAATGTGGGGCAGGCTGTAGTTTCTAACTCCTGCTCTAGGTCATCAGTTTAACTTTCAACCAGTCCTCCTTATTTTACCCAAAAAGCCAGTTTTAGTATTGCTGTCATCTGAGTGCTTTGAAGATATTTAGTGTGACTTAGATTTTTTCTTGGATTCCTTCATACTGGCTTCAGAATTGGCTCTCTCCAGTCTGCAGAGTCAACCACTACTCTGCCACCTCTTTCCAACTTGCAGAATTATATTCTCCACTCCCCTCCTGTTGCTTCTGTTCCTTTTTAGGGCTCTTGGTTTCAGGAGGCATCAAATTTAGAAGCCGTTTTTATTCAAAATTTTGCCTGTACTTTCTTTTTTTTTTTTTTTTTTTTAAAGATTTTATTTATTTATTTGACAGAGAGAAACACAGCAAGAGAGGGAACACAAGCAGGGGAAGTGAGAGAGGGAGAAGCAGGCCTCCCGCCGAGCAGGGAGCCCGATGCGGGGCTCGATCCCGGGTCTCCAGGATCATGACCCGAGCCGAAGGCAGTCGCCCAACCAACTGAGCCACCCAGGCGCCCCAGAATTTTGCCTGTACTTTCAAATCTCTTTCATTTCTATACATATAAGGAAACATACTTATTTTATATTCTGTTTCTTACAATTATGATAGCTGAACTCTGCATTTAATTCTGTTGATTGCTGTTTCCCATGCATATGTGGCCTTGTTTCCTTGTGTTTGTGTCTTGATTTTTAAATTTGTTTTATGTTTAACTGTATGCTGGTGTTCCTTAGAGCTTCCTCTGAGAATTGAGGACTGGGTTGAAGTTAGTTCATTTAGAATTCGTTTTTGCTCCTGTCAGTTACTAAGGGCCACTACTAACTGGGACCATTTTTAAACGAAATTCTCCACTTGAGGTTTTTAGGGGACACAACGTATATTTGGGCTACAAATCCACTGAAGGCTCGTAATGGCAAAGACTCCATTTTTTTCACACCTGCCTGGCACCAGGGTCCACACAGGCCATTTTTCCATCCCTTCTGCCCAGTGGGTCTTTCATTCACCCTCATATTGAGGCTGTAGTGGACGTCAGAGCCCAAGTTCACACACGGTCTTCTGTTAGAGTCCGTGTGGGTTGGGCCCAGCCTTTCTTGTGTCTCCTTCATGCCAGAAGCAGTAAGAAAGGGTATTTATGGTCACCACTGTTTGTGGATACCCCCAGGGCAAGAACTGCTTTGGGTATTTCCTTGCTTCCCAAGGTCACCTGTGGACTTTGTTTTTAGGCCTCTGCAGTATGCATTCTGAACAGCCGCACGGTGCTGCCTCACAAGGCGGTGGTAATGGTGATGGGAGGAAAGAAGTGATAGGCTGGGAACCACCCATGGGACATCCTTACCCTCTGGATATGGAAAATCAGAGAAGGGGAGAATATAAGCTGATGCTCATGGTTTTGTCTTGGGTTACTAGAAAAGTGACCTTTGTTTTGAAGTCTTAAATTTGCATTCTGAAAACATACACACAGAACATTTTTAAATTCCAGTAATCTCACTTCCCACAGATGACCGGTTTTAATCTTCATGTGTTGTGTATTTATATGCCTATATATTTGCTCTTGTAAAACTTAATTTTGGAAGGAAATGATCATTTCAAATGTCATCAAGCAGCATGTTGTTACCTGTGATGGTTGTTGGGCAACTGGTGGGGATTGCTGAAAAGTACTGGGAATACTGAGAGATCCTTGCGGGCTGCAGAGTCCAAGAATTTCCTCTGTGAAATTTAAAGTGCAAGTAGTTTTCTGAGTCAGCTTGGGAGAAAGTACTGGATTCCCTATGAAGGGAATCTGCGTGCATGGAAGGAAAGGAGCAATGGAGTCACTGGCATTGGGGGTCGGTTAGACTCCTCTAGCCACAGACTCCGCTATGTCCTCCAGCTTTGTGGCTTCCTTCCCTCTTGATTCTGGTTCATTTAGCCATTGACCAGGTGGGCTCCAAAATTTACCACATGTTGTTAGGGAGACTGAGGCTGTGGCTTTAGCATCAAAATAGGCTCCACATCAGCCTCTTGGCTTTGGCCGGCTGCTTCTGGGGCATGTTGTTCTCTTCATTGCAAGGAATGAGAACGCTTGTGTTTCTAGGTAGTTCAGTAATGATTTTGGGCCAATGGCATCTTTTTATTTTCTGGATTTTAAATAAAGGTGAGAATTCCTGCCCTTTCCATTAATGGATTTATCTGTAAATCCAAGACAAAGGTTTGGACCAAGGAAGAATCCCAGAAGCAAAGTAATCATTTATATCCAGGCTCCTACCAGGTTCCCACTGGGTCTAAGCACATGATGTCAGGCTTCAGCCCATTCCCAGCACTGCCTTTCCATTTTAGCTGAAGCCAGAATCTTGGGCTGAAGTGGTAAAAGGACCTCAAGGAATAAAACATTCCCTCTTGCAGGTGGCAGCCCTTTCTGGAGATGCACGACGCTGCTTGGACATCTGTAGACGTGCCACAGAGATCTGTGAGTTCTCCTGCCAGAAGCCCGGCTCCCCTGGCCTGGTCACTGTATACCACTTGATGCAAGCAGCAGATGAGATGTTCTCGTCGTCATACATCACTGCTATCAAGTAAGTTGCTTCCAACAGATGTGGATGACAGTATTGTCCTTATGATCATGTAATTTGAGAAATACAGCCACAAAGGCAATTATATATTATATTAATGTGTCAAAGTAGCATGCTGTGTACCTTTAAAGGGCACAATGTCATGTGACAAATATATTCAATTTTTTTTAAATATTTTATTTATTTGATAGAGAGAAACACAGCCAGAGAGGGAACACAAGCAGCAGGAGTGGGAGAGGGAGAAGCAGGCCTCCTGCCGAGCAGGGAGCCCGATGTGGGACTCGATCCCGGGCCTCCGGGATCATGACCTGAGCCAAAGGCAGTCGCTTAACCAACTGAGCCACCCAGGCGCCCCTATATTCAATTTTTTTTTTTTTTTTTAAGATTTTATTTATTTGACAGAGAGAAACACAGCCAGAGAGGGAACACAAGCAGGGGGAGTGAGAGAGGGAGAAGCAGGCTTCCCGCTGAGCAGGGAGCCCGATGTGGGACTCGATCCAGGGTCTCCTGGATCATGACCTGAGCCGAAGGCAGTCACTCAACCAACTGAGCCACCCAGGCGCCCCTATATTCAATTTTTTAAAAAGTAAGATCCTTCTGCTTCCTGACCCTGAACCTTACAGGCACTTAACGAGAACTCATGTATTATTTTCTTTAAGAAATTCTTCTGTTCTGGAACAGAGTTTCCTGAGAGCCATCCTTGCTGAATTCCGTCGATCAGGACTGGAAGAAGCAACATTTCAAAAGGTGATTGATCTTTTCTTTAAATCCTTCTAAATTTTGCTCTTGGTGCCTTTTAAATAGGCAGAAATTTCAAGGACTGTGTAACAGTTTGTCTCTATTTGTGTCCCTATTTGTGCCAACCAATTATGCTAAAGAATGTCAGAGCAACACCTATTTATTTGAGAGAGTTGTGTGAGCAGGGGGAGGGGCAGAGGGAGAAGAGAGTCTCCTTCCAGGAGTGGGAAGTGGAATGCAGGGCTTGATCCCATCACCCTGAGATCATGACCCGAGCCAAAATCAAGTCGGATGTTTAGCCGACTGAGCCCACCCAGGCGCCCCAGAACAACATTTTTTTTTCCAGTGTTCCAAGATTCATCGTTTATGCCCCACACCCAGTGCTCCATGCAATACATGTCCTCAATAACCACCACCAGGCTCACCCATTCCCCCACCCCCCCTCCAAAACCCTCAGTTTTTTTCTCAGAGTCCGCAGTCTCTCATGCTTCCAACATGTATTGTTATGTGATGTGGCATTCAGTTGCATGAGAAGAGACCTTTAGCAACTGGTTCCTGCACAGGAGGTGAGAAGGAGTTGTGTGTTCCAGATACCGTTGTAGGCGTATGAGATTCAAAGATGAGTAAGGCAAGAGGCGCCTGCCAGGTGGGGGTGGGGAGATGCATTCGTTTAAGCCTCGGACTCTTGGTCTCTGCTCAGGTCACGATTTCAGGGTGATGAGATGGGCTCTTTCTCTGCTGCTCCCTGCCCGCATGAGCTCGCACTCTCTCTCTCAAATTAAATAAGTAAATCTTTAAAAACAAAACAAAAACAAGGATGATTACTGCCCTAATACATTTATGGTGTAGTGCAGATAAGGCTCTCAGAATGACCCATTTTAATAACAAATTACAAAGATCAATGCAAACACTCTTTGAGCATCGATTATATTGAGTAAAAGGACTCACTAGGGCTAGTGCCTTAGAGGTCTATTTAAAACTATTGTCCATAGATAATGCGCTGCCTTAAAAGATTGTTAAAGGTGTTTGAGTGTGTACCTGGGGAGTGTGTATGTCCATGTGTATGTGGCTCTATTTTAGACATACAAGTGGAGAGGTCCAGTTACTTCTGTACCTCCTTTCACATTTTCTTTATTTTAAATTCTGTTTAAACTGCTAGTTATGTTTGCCCATGATTGTTCTCCTAGAGCCTGAGACAGCTCTTTGGCAGAGTGGCTTTCATTTTAGTCTGTAAATATTTCCTGAACATCTACAATGTGTCATTAACTGTGAAGGTGTGCCAGGGACCCTCAGTTGAATTGGTCAATGTCCCTGCTCCTGACAAGCTCCCAGCCGGGGGTGGGGGGGCTTGGAGGGGGTGGGAGTGATTTATAAAGAGAAAGTGACCAGGAAGTCTGTGGCAGGCTTGCCTGGCCCCCTGGGGGCACTTTAGGAATCCATGTTTCCCACTGTTCTGCCTCTCTCTCTCTCTCTCTCTCTCTCTCTCTCTCCTTTTTTTTAAAAGAAGTCTGAAGCAAACAGAGATTGGCTTATTTATTTATTTATTTTAAGATTTCATTTTATTTGACAGAGAGAAAGATCACAAGTAAGCACAGAGGCACGCAGAGAGAGAGGAGGAAGCAGGCTCCCTGCTGAACAGAGAGCCCGATGTGGGCCTCGATCCCAGGACCCTAGGATCATGACCTGAGCTGTAAGCAGAGGCTTTAACCCACGGAGCCACCCAGGCACCCTCTCCTGCCTCTCTTTATGCAGTATTCTCCCTGGGCCTTTGTGCTTTAGCACCTGTGCATTATTATCTGCTAAGGAAAATGTCTTTGTAGCAAAATTGGACTTGAATTATGATGGTCATGATGGTCTCATTTGGAACTCTCACTCCCTGGAGACTTGGGACTGTTTGTGCAAGTTTCAATTACTAGATATTTTATATCCATTAACACATGAGGGATGTGGCAGTATATTTAATAGATAAAACTAAAGCTCAAAAAGTGAAATAACTTGCCCAGGGTTGCGTATTTTGATGATTAGTAGAACCAGGATTCAGACCTGTTCTGAGTTCAAAGCCTGATAGCATTCTGCCCCTGCATATGTGCCTCACAAGGGTGCCTGTTGATGCCTCCAGGGTGCTGAGGACCCTAGGTACCTGACTTGCCCACGAGAAGAAATAAATGATCAGGTACAGAAGCAGTACTACCTTTCTTTCCTCTTCCTGGCATCTGACCTTGGATTTGTTTTTGTTTCTAGGTATATAGTCAACATGTGGCACTGTGCAGAATGGAGGGACTCCCGTACCCCACCATGTCAGAGACAATGGCAGTGTGCTCTCATCTGGGCTCTTGCCGCCTCCTCCTTGTAGAGCCTAGCAGGAACGACCTGCTCCTTCGTGTGCGGCTCAACGTCAGCCAGGACGATGTGCTGTATGCGCTGAAGGAGTGAAGGGCTCACAAGGAAGGACTGTGATCAGCTCTTTTCAAAGATTGATTTTCTCTTTCAAAGCACCAGTATTCTTATAACAAAACATACTGAATGGAAATGGCTCTCATGTATTTTGAAATTTTCCATTAAATAATTTGCTCTTTCTAGAGTGTTGGAGAAGTTTACGGTCATTACAAACACCAGATTAAAAAACCAGACCATCCTTCCTACAACAGACTATCCTTGTGACTTTTATTTGTTAACCCTGCCATTTATTTAATGGTAACGTGGTACGCACCCAATTATGTGTATCTGTATAAAATAGTGTGGGAGGCTCCCCACTCAGCAAGGAGTCTGTTTTTCCTCCCTCTGCCTCTCCCTCCCCTCATGCTCTCTCTCAAATGAAATCTTTTTAAAAAAATTAATAAATAAAATAGCTGTGGGAGAATATATGAGAAACTGGTTACATTGGTGGCCTCTGGGCAAGAACTAGCTGGCTACGACCAGACTTTAGAGCAAGGCTTACTGTAAGTCGTGTATCTTTCAACTTTTGAACAATGTGAGTAAAACAAACTTAGTTTATAAAAGAGAACCGCTGCTTGGGGTGCCTGGGTGGCGCAGTCAGTTAAGCACCCAACTCTTGGTTTCAGCTCAGGTTGTGATCTCAGGCTCGTAAGATCGAGCCTGTTAGGTTCTGTGCTTAGTGTGGAGTCCGCTTAAGACTCTCTTATCGCCCTCTTCCTCTGCCCTCACCTTCTCCTCCTGCTCTCTCTCTTTCTGAAATAAATAAATGTGGGTTTTTTTTGTTTTTTGTTTTTTGTTTTTTGTGTTTTTTTTGACAGAGAAACACAGCCAGAGAGGGAACACAAGCAGGGGGAGTGAGAGAGGGAGAAGCAGGCTTCCTGTGGAGCAGAGAGCCCGACGTGGGGCTCGATCCTGGGTCTCCGGGATCATGACCTGAGCCGAAGGCAGTCGCTTAACTAACTGAGCCACCCAGGTGCCCCAATAAATGTTTTTTAAAGTTGCTATTTATCATAAAAACAAATCTTTAAATAAAAAAGATTTAGAAGGCACAGAAAATATAAGATACCAAGAAATAAAAAGAAATAATAAAATGTGTAATCTCTAAATACAAATCTATTTCAGTAAAATCTTGGTACGGTTTTTGTGTAACTGCCAATTCTCATATTTACATTTCCAGCCAACAATGGAATTGACATCAAAAGCCTCCTTATGTCAGGCAGGCACTGAGAAAAACATCACCTGTGTAATAGTCCTGCCAGAAATGTTTGGCCAGAATCTACTGATGAGAAAATTTTCAGATAAATCAAAATTGAGGGGGAAAATATGCAAAGCAACTGTTCCTCTTCAAAAATATCGGTATCACAGAAGACCAAAAAAATCATGGAGGAACTATTCTTAGGAGAATAGAGAAATGAGACCTAAATAGCTAAATGCATGTGAACCTTGGTTGGGTCATAGACTTAGAGATGCAAACAAGTATAAATATTATTAAGGACTGTATATTATGTAAGTTTTATGTAAATACTAAACTTTGTGGGTGGTAAGTTATTGTTATATAGAATGCCCTTGTTGAGATATTTATGAGCGAAATAGAACATCTGCAAATAGTTCTCACATAATTCAGAAAAAAGTATATATAACTGCATATAATGGAGGATTAATATCAGAATAAAGAATTATACAATAAAAAGGAAAAAATGAGGGAATAAGTCACCTACAGAATAAGACACATGAAAATGACCAATAAAATGGAAACAGTAAATGAGGACTGCAAGTCAAAATCCTTTCACATATATTAGAAAACCTTCCTACAACCATAGGGAACAACTGGAACCCAAATGCCCCACTGACAGGAATGTAAACTGAAACTACTTTGGAGATGATTTTGTACTATTTAATCTGGAAAATGCAGAAACGCTATGACCCAGCAATCCCACTCCTAGGTATATACCCTAGAGAAACACATTGTACCCCAGGAGCTGTGTACAAGAATGTTCATAGCACTGTAATGACAAGCCATTGGAAAAGTGAATTATTTTCATACTTTGAAGTATAAGAAGTGAAAAATAGCTAGCTGTGAATGAACCTTACAAATAGAGTTGAGTAGAAAAAGAAGTCGGAGAATATATGTAGTAATACCAATAATACAATGTTAAAGCTTGCAAAAAAAAGATTCTGTAGATTGCTTAAGGATCTACACATAGTAGAAACAAGAGAAAGAGTAGGTACCTCTAGGGGCGCCTGGGTGGCTCAGTTGGTTAAGCGACTGCCTTCGGCTCAGGTCATGATCTTGGAGACCTGCATCGAGTCCCGCATCGAGTCCCGTATCGGGCTCCCTGCTCAGCGGGAGGCCTGCTTCACCCTCTCACTCCCCCTGCTTGTGTTCCCTCTCTAGCTGTGTTTCTCTCTGTGAAATAAAGAAAATCTTAAAAAAAAAAAAAAAAAAAGAGTAGGTATCTCTTTGGGGAAAGGGTTGCAACAGAGTTGCATCAACTGGGGCTTCAACTGTATCGTACTGTTTTTTTCTTAAACTTGTGGTAGATGCCTATGTATTTATATCCCTTCACACAAATAAGTGTATACTGAGTACCTACCATGTACCATGCAATTCTCTAAACACCAGAGATAATATGGAGAACATAAATATCCACCTTTGTGAAGGTTGCATCCAAGCAAATACGAGATATTGTATATCGCTCTCTCTATATTTAAATATTTCATAAAATAAAACTTTTAGAGGAAATATGAGAGTGAAACTTCGATTTTAAGTGGTAAAGAAGGGCTCTTTGGAATACGACCCAAAAGCAGTAAGAAGATGGAAAAGTCCTTTGTCCCAGAAAACGAAGATTTTTTGAAATCGCCAAACAGTAATTTCAAAGTTTAGGATTAGGCGGGAGTGCGTTGCTGGGTTTGTTTTAAATGAAGGTTCTCCGTATCGCCCCTCCACCCACCATTTCATCGCCCTAATCTCTTCGAGTTAAACTAGAACTGTGAGGTGCCACGAACACTGCCTGTTTTAGGTATTCAACCGGCCTTCTCAATAGAAAAGCTACATTCAACTGCTGGATGATTCGGAAACCAATGGTGAGCCCATTTTCATTTCTCTAGACTCAAACGCAAAGACAAAGCCGACGTAGGGGCAAGCAGGGAAGCCCTCCTCTGGGGCGGAGCCTGAGGCAGGCTCGCCTCCACGCGGAGGGGGCGGGGCGAGTGCGAGCCCTGGAACGTCGTACTGGGAGTGCGCGAGGAAGCTTGGCGGGGAAGTTGTAAGTAGAGGGGAAGAGAACGCACCTACTGCATTTGCTCAAGCAGCCGCACACCCTAAAACCGTCCAACTATCCTCTCCGCGAGTGTTGCGCTACCTGCCCGACGACGCCTGCGCACTGAAAACCTCACGCTTCGAGTCACCTGTTGGAACGTCACGCCCACCTCCTCTTGCGCATGCGTAATGCGCGCCTTACGGGCCGTGGAGTCACGTGTTAGAGCGCGAGCAATCTCCCGCAGGGTCGCTTCCTGTCTCGGCCGCTACCGCCGCCGCCGCCGCCGCACGGGGGCCGCGGGAGCGCTGGGCGGTGCCGGGCAGGATCAGGCCCAGGCTGGTTTCGGGTCCGGCGTGAGGTATGCAGCGTACCCACACCCCGGCAAGGGGAGATACAGGGCTGCGGGGGACATGGAGACACGGGCAGGGCAGGGCGGCGCGTCCTGCCGCGCGGGAGTGGGGTCCCTCGGCTTCGCCTCCCCTGCGCCCTTCGCCGTCCTCTTCTCTTCTGAGTCCCGGCCCAGCACCGACGCTCCCTGCTCGATGTCCCGGAGCCTCAGGCTTGGCCTGACCGACCTCGTTTCTTCCCGGAGTCCGTTCATTCCGAGCCCCTGGCTCAGGGACGGCCGGCCATTCACCTAAATCAGCGAACTCTGACGGCTACTGATACCCTGAGCGCCCCCTCCCGTGCGCCCACAGCCAGCTAACCTGGAAGCCCTGTTGATTTTACCCTGTTAAGTGTGGAATCCATCCGTTTCTCTCCATCCCCGATGCCACCCCCGCACTCCCCTGTGCTCGCCACTTGCGTGCGGACCGTTGCGAGATGCTTGGTACCGAAAAGGCTTCCAGCCTCCACTCTCCTACCTCTTCCCCTCTGCAGCCAGTGGGAGGTTTCTGAATCGCCCGCCTGGTTCCGTCACGTCCACTGCCCTCAGGACTGCCCAGAGTCCTGTAGACTTAAAGGATTTCCCGTTTTGCCTCCTGTACAGATTTTCAGCTTCGCATGTACTATTTCTTGTCTCATACTTTATGTCCCAGTAATCACAGGTATTTTAGCTTGTGCTGATCAAACTTTCTCACCTTGGAACCATTATCAGGTTGTTCCTTTTGGAATTCCATAACCCTTCCTTACTCCCAACTTTTTCATGACTCAGCACAAACATCACTTTCTCCATGAAGCCTTTTCTCTCTGTGCTGGATAAGTGGCCGCTCCTGGGGATCCGGGGCCCCTGGAGCAGCCCTGTGTGGTTTTTGTCCTTTGCCGAGGCTGCCTCCACAGTGTAAATGCGCTCTGAGGACTGAGACCGTGTCAGATTCATTCCTGCTCCTGCACTGCCCAGCATACGTTATTTCACATAGTTGGTCCTGTGAAAGGTTGTGAGAGCTCTGAATCAGAATGCTGACTCAGATTTCTCTGGAGCAGAACAGTCCAATAGAACATTGTGTGGTGATGAAAATGTTCAACTGGCCAGTGGTAGCCACTAGTTGAGGAACTGGATTTTAAATTTTAATTTAAAGTTAAGTCACCACATATGGCTAGCATGTTTGACAACACAGCTTAAGAGCCTTTCGGAATCCTGTCCAGCCTCGCACCCATCTGGTCCCTGAATCCGCCTTCCTATGCCGCTCCCCTTTACTCAGCCTCTTGGGTTTAATCCACATTGGTCAGTCAGATTAAGTAAGTTCTTACTGTGTGTCCACACTCTTCACTTAAACCCATTAATAGGTGGGCCCCATCCCTTCCATCTTCTGTGTTGTTTGGTCCAGTGCTATGATGGCGACGGTATTTCATCCTTTGGTGTTAAAGGTTGCTTTTTTTTCCTGTTTGGGAGTTTACTAACCACACCCTACTACAGGTAGCACTATTGGGGGTGAGGCTTTGTAGCCTGCTCCAGTCTGAGTCTCTTCCCCTCCCCATCAGACAGGTATCTAGGCTGTCAAGATGCCAGGACCAGGACCTCGGAAAGGCCCCCAGGCCAGTGGCCAGGGTGTGGCAGCTGCAAAGCAGGTATGGATATTGCTTCCTCTATTCCCAGGCCAGTCTAAAGGGGGCGGTGGTCTCTACACAGTCCAGAGATTTTGAACAGCTTCCCCTGGAGTTGGCAGAGCTGTTAGAGAACCTCTGATAGGACCTGTCACCCACATGTGGGAGATGAGGCCTGAACTCTGCTGTGTCTCAGCTCAGGCATCCATCCTTCTGTCATTGCTATCTCTATATGGGTGGTTCAGGAGCAACTAAGTTTAGGGTGTTCTGATGGGGTGTCATCACTGTCATGGGTTTCTCATTTAGGGCCGTGATTTTGCTTGCCAGCCAAGGATGCCAGGGCTTGAGAACTATGACCACTGGAAGAGTATTACTACTTAGGGACACAGGGCTGTGGCCTAACTGGGAGACTGAGAAGTGTATTCCCCAGTCTGTTCCCTTTTCTTCTTTTGGGCCCGAGTTCTGAAATGTCTTAGTCCATTTTTATTGTCTTAAAAGAGGTGGGTAAGAGAGGTTGTGGAATAAAGAGCATAGACTGAAATCAGAAGACCTTTTTTTTTTTTTTTTAAATATTTTATTTATTTATTTGACAGAGAGAAACACAGCCAGAGAGGGAACACAGCAGAGGGACTGAGAGCGGGAGAAGCAGGCTTCCCGCCGAGCAGGGAGCCTGATGTGGGGCTCGATCCCAGGTCTCCGGGATCATGACCTGAGCCGAAGGCAGTCGCTTAACCAACTGAGCCACCCAGGCGCCCCTCAGAAGACCTTTATTTTACATTTTAGCTCTGCCACCTGCAAGGCTCTTTCAGCATTGAAATAGAAATAGGGCTACCTTTTCCTAGGGTAGTCAAATTCGTAGAGACAGAAAGTAGAATGGTGGTTGGTGGGGTGATGGGGGAAAGGGAGTTGTTGAATAAGGTGAAAAGAGTTCTGTGGGTGGATGTGGCAGTGGTAGTACATCAGTGTGAATATACTTAATGCCACTGAACTGTACGCTTGAAAATGGTTCAGGTGTGGGGCACCTGGCTGGCTCAGTTGGTAGAGCATGCAGCTCTGAATCTCAGGGTCCTGAGTTCAAGCCCTATATTGGACATAGAGCTTACTTTAAAAAAATGATTAAGGTGATAATTTTTATGTTACATGTATTTTGTTTTTTAAAATATTTTACTTACTGGGGCTCCTGGGTGGCTCAGGTCATGATCCAAGGGTCCTGGGATCGAGCCCCACATGGGCTCCCTGCTCAGCAGGAAGCCTGCTTCTCCTTCTCCTACTCCCCCTGCTTGTGTTCCCTCTCTTGCTGTCTCTCTCTCTGTCAAATAAATTCAAAAAATATTGAAAAGATTTTACTTATTTGAGAGTGCATGCGGAAGCGGGGTGGGGGGTGTTGCAGTGGGAGAAGGAGAAGCAGACTCCCCACTGAGCAGGGAGCCCGTTGTGGGGCTCGATCCCAGGAACCTGAGATCATGACCTGAGCCCATGACCTGAGCCAAAGGCAGACCCTTAACCAACCAAGCCACATAAGCGCCCCTTGTTTTGTTTTGTTTTAAGGTTTATTTATTTTTAAGTAATCTCTACAGCCAGTGTGGGGCTCAAACTCATGACCCCAAGATCAGGAGTCACAGTCTCTTCCAACTGAGCCAGACAGATATCCCTGTTATATGTGTTTTACCACAGTTAAAAAAAAAAAAAAACAGGACCTACGTTTCAGGATTGTGAGAATTAATGAAGATAATCATGTAGAAGGCTACGTACAGTGCCTGGCAGCTAGTTCTCTTATGTGTGAGTAATAATGGCGATGTAGGCTTATTGGGTTGTTTACAGTCACTAGGGAGATAATTGTCCCAAAGGTTAATGTTGTAGGCCGCAGTTTCCCTGTTTGTACATTGGGCGTCACACAAAATGAAGGAGCTACTGACCACCTAAGACTGGCTCTGGGACTGGTCCCCATTGTGTGATTCCTAAGAACCCTTCTCTCCTCTCAGCTGGGGCTCTTTGTGGAGTTCAGTCCTGAGGACATGCTGCTGGGAATGGAGGAGACTGAAGATGACGGAGACCTGGAGGCTGAACTGCTGGCCCTCACTGGGGAAGCAGGGGCCGCAGGCAAGAAGCCCACACCCAAGGGGCAGGGTGAGTTTGTGGCACTGGGCTGGCTTTTGCTGTGTCCAGATGGGTTTAGGCAGATGGTAGAGAGGGTTTTCTTTTCACATCTGATAGGAACCAATTAGAACACTTGGTCCTTCTGATATCTATCCTTCTGCAGCCCTCCCACCAAGAGGCTGTCTTGGCCTGCTCATATTCCTATGTAATGGGAAGCTCACTTCTTCTCTGACTGTGCCTCTCCCCATTGCGGACAGTCAGCAGTCTGATTCTCGGACTAAGTCAGCTCTCTGTCTTACCCTTAGTCAGGGCCCAGTATAGAGGAGGAGCTCAGCACAGACTGCATTGAGTACATAATAAGTGTATAGAAATTGTGTTGGATGAATAAGTGGAATCTCCCTCCCTAGCCTGGAAAAGGACAGAGACCTGAAGCCTGGGAGGGTCTGAGGGTCTAAACCTTTCTTTTAGTGAGAAGCCCTCACCCCCTATCTCGTGCCTCTGAGATGAGGATGATGGGAGGATCTGGGAAGGGCATCACTGGTCTGGGAGACCCATGGCCTTTACTTCTCTTTTGGTCCAAACATGCTTTGGAGTTAGATGAGCCTGGGTATGAATCTTGGCTCTGCCACTTATGAGGATTGCAATGGGAGGAAAATTAACATGGGTATTATTATCAGTTCACTCATAAAAAGAGGATAACATTACCTATCTTGCAAACTTATCGTGCAGCTCCAGTGGTTGTTAAAAATATTTACGCGTACTAAATGTGTGGTTGGGGAGAATGGATGGACAGGTCTGTGAGTAACTACGACAACAAAAGGGCCAAGAAGGGAGCATTCTTGGGAGGCTTTCTCAGCCGATGGTCTTTTGAGCTAGGTCATAAAGGAAGAACAGGAATTTTCCAGGTAGGACTTTGGCTGTGGAAGGAAAGGAGGATTCTGTCTGGGTGTGTCTCGCTGGCACAGTGGATGGAAGACCTTCCTCATGGACCTTTTCTGCCTTCCCTGATCCTCTGTGATCCTCTTCCCTCAGCCCCCCTGCCTATGGCCCACATCGAGAAGTTGGCTGCAGACTGTATGCGGGATGTGGAGGAGGAGGAGGAGGAGGAGGAGGAGGAAGGGCTGGAGGAAGATGCAGACTTGCTGGTGCGTCTGCCACGCTGGTGTCTGAGGGCTCTGTGATCAAGCCTGTGGAGGAGGCCTGGGGTTTGTCTCTTTGTGTGTTCTGAGGTTGAGTGAGTGCCTTGCCCTTCTTGGGCCCATTTTCCTACTTCAGTGTGAGACTGGTCTTTTTTGATGTCTGGTCTGAACTATGCATTTAGAGATTTTCAGTTTTGGAGTTTTCAGTGTTTCGAAGGCTCTCCTTGGTCAGATTAAAAGAGTGTTTTGGTAAAGAGGACACAGTGATAGGCACAGTGACTGATGCTGGGAAACACTACTGGATGAGAGGGTCCTTTATTCTCATATGCTGTCATGGGTATGGCCCCGAGGTTCCCAAGTTCCTGAGACTTGTGTCTCCCCAGACTGAGCTGCATGAGGTCCTGGGTACGGATGAGGAGCCTGGGCCCCCTAAGACAGCCAGCCCAAGTGGCTCTGAAGAGGAGAAAGGACAGGAAAACATTGAAGCTCCTGGGCAGACAGCTCTACTAACAGCTTCAGTCCCAGCAGCTCAGGTAGGTTCTGGAAGGATCCTGTGTGCCTTGGATGCCCCTGCATGTCTGTGTGTAACATGCATGTCGCATGGCTTGTGTAGGAAGGCTGCAATAACCCTTCTGGGTCCTCCTCCAGCAGCTGCCCCAAGCAGAGACAGAGCATGAGAAACTGCCTGGTGGCTGGCCAGCCTCAAAGGCCTCTCTGTTCTCTCAGACCACCCCCTGCAGCCATTTCCAGGCCTCCAGATTGTCTAGGCCTCTGTTTTCCTCTGACATGGCCTCTGGCCACTCCAGTGAGTCTTGGCCTCCCACCTTGAGGCTTTTAGGCTCTTCCTTCTCCTTGAATCCAAGAGCTCCATTTTCTGGGGCAGCTTCCTTGCAGGGAGGGAGCAGCAAGGGCCTAGGTGGCTCTGGAGTGGCCATGCCCTGAGCTGAAGTATCTACAGGCTGGAGGGCCTCGGGGGCTGCAGGCTCTTCTGGAGGATCGGATCTACAACTACCGGGAGGCTGCAGCCAGTGCCAAGGAGGCAGGTGAAGCAGCCAAAGCCAGGCGCTGTGAGCGTGGCCTGAAGGTGGGTTGGGCCTAGCCAGGGAGCAGGGCTGGGAGGAGTGGGGCTGAGGACAGTGGGTAGAGCAGCAAGAGTGGAGGCTTCCCCACTAGCCTTGTGAAGGTGAAGGATTCCTGGCCTGTCTTCAAGCAGGGCTCAGGCCGAGATGGCTGGCTGGGCTTTTGGTTCTCTCCCTCAGACTCTGGAGGCTCAGCTGGCTGCCGTGAGGAAAGGCAGGAAGATCAGTGAGGATGAGATTCCCCCTCCAGTGGCCTTGGGCAAGAGACAGCCAGCCCCCCAGGAAGCAACTGACAGGAAGCCTGAGGCAGATGCCCAAGCTCCCTTCACCATGGAGCCAGGTATCTGGAGACATTCCAAGTCCTGTCCCAGTCTGCACAGGTTTGGAGCCCATGGCCTGCCCCCCGCCCCCCCATCCTGCCACACTGTCCGTTGTCCTCAGGCCAGCCAGACCTGTAGGCCCTGGGAACCCAAGGTGTGCATTTCTTCTTTGACACTCGTGCCCCTTCTGCGCTTTTTGTTTTTTAATAGACAAGTCCTCCCAGATGGAGACAAGCCTCGTGGGTGGTCCTGGCATTTCTGCCCCACCTGATTCAGATCCAGACCCACAGGCCCTGTTGTCGGCTCGACAGAGAGAGTACAAATTGGCTGCCCTGAATGCCAAGCGGGCTGGAGACCTAGACCGTGCCCGAGAGCTCATGAGGATCGGGAAGGTATGACATCTGAATCAGAAGGGCTTTGTACAATCCCTTGTTTCACAGATGGGGACAGTGACCTGCTCAAGGTCATGTGTATAGACTGAGCATGAGGGAAACTGGTCTAAGGGGGTTTTTTCAGCACAGGGGTTCCCTGGCTTATGCATACACCTACTTTTCCTACTGTAGAGATTTGGTGCAGTCCTAGAGGCCCTGGAGAGGGGGCAGCCTGTGGACCTGAGTGCCATGCCTCCTGCACCAGAGGGTCAGTATGGAGACAGTGGGGTAGGGCCTGTTCAGGCTGAGATTGGGAAGTTGCAGGGCTGGGACTGGCCAGGCACCTCCACCTCCACCTTTCCTCTGGGTCCCCAGATCTGAAGCCCCTTCCACAGGCTTCCAAGACTCTCACAGCGCCCTCAGCTGTACGCCCGGCAGTGGAGCGAGTGCAGCCAGTGATGGCCTCCGACATCCCAGCAGCCCCAGGTAGGATGGGACGGTAGAACTGTGGAATGGGGACCTGGGGAGAGGCAGCAGAGCTGATACCATCTCTTTTCTCCTTTAAGGGGTCCCTGCTGAGCCACAGACGGTTCTGGATGCCCTCCAGCAGAGACTGAACAAGTACCGGGAGGCAGGCATCCAGGCCCGGGGCAGTGGGGATGAGCGCAAGGCGCGGATGCATGAGCGCATCGCCAAGGTGGGCCCACAGCTATACCACCCGTGCCCTGTGTCAGCCTATCTCCGTGGCCGGCTGTTCTCTGTTGCTGCTGCTAGCCTTGGTCTTTGGATCTCCATCTCTGTCTCTCTTTCTGGAGTACCTCTTGCCTCAGGAGCTCTTTTTCCCTTTGGGGCTGCTTTCTGTCTTCCTCCCCCTGTGTAGAGCATGCAGACTGCTGCCCACCCTAAGTCCTTCCCTCGCCTTGCAGCAATATCAAGATGCCATTCGAGCACACCGAGCAGGACGGAGAGTTGACTTTGCTGAGCTGCCTGTTCCTCCAGGTAAGTGGGGCTTGGCCTAGGGGCTTTATGAGGACGTCTGTGAGCAAGATAGGGGGAGGCACCTGGGTGGCTCAGGTCATGATCCAGGAGACCCTGGATCAAGCTTCGCATTGGGCTTCCCACTTGGTGGGAATCCTGCTTCTCCCTCTTTCACTCCCCCTGCTTGTGTTCCCTCTCTAGCTGTGTTTCTCTCTGCCAAATAAATACATAAAATCTTTTTAAAAAGATGCGGGGGAGAGGGAGAGATTTTCTCCTCTATCTGCCTCTACTGTGTGGGAGCCATCCATCCTAGGCCAGGAAGACCCAGCAAAAGCCCGCAGCAGCCTGGAGCTTCCTCAAGGCTACCCTCCCCCTCTGCCAGCTGTCTCTGTCTTGCACAGGGTTCCCCCCCATTCCTGGCCTGGAGCCCTCTACGGGCACTGAGGAGGATGCAGTGGCAGCTACTTTAGCAGCTGCCCAGAAACTGGCTTCTGCGGAGGATACAGCCCCAGCAGACGAAAATGAGGATGAGGTTTGGCTGAGGGTCTGAGCCTCCAGGGGTTGTGGGGGTAAAGAGCAGATGAGGGATAAACCCAGGCCCTGTTCTTGTCCATACTGACGAGCCCAGCGAGGTAGGTTTGCTTGTTTTACTGGGAAAAAACGTGGCCTAGTGCATTCAGCTAGGAGTCAGAAGAGCTAGATTCAGACCAGTCTTCAAAACTCCAGGGCCCAGGTTCAGCCCCCGTTACCCTGCTGTTTCCTACTGGAAAGGTCTTGAGGCTGCTTCCAGCTCTGAGATTCTCAAGGGCCCACAAGGGGAAGCCATTCATTTCAGGTTATACAGCAAGTTAGTGCAGCATTAGGCAGAGAGCCCAGGCCTGGGAGCTACCACAGTCCGGGAGAGAACAGATCCCCTGTGACAGCTTCCTGGGCACCTGCAGGATGAGCCTCCAGTCCAGGCCCCAGTGGCCAAGAAGCCAGCAAAACCTGTCGTCCCTTCATTCCGCGCTCTGCCTGAATCCAAGGCCTCAAGTTCTAAGGAATCACTGAGTCCGTCTGGTGAGTTGGAGAGAAGAGGGACGGGGGAGTGAGGGCTCTAGTGAGGGACAGGCCTCGCTCTAACTGTTGTTCCTTTGTCCTTCAGTGCGGGAGCAGCTGGCATTGCTAGAGGCACGGAAACTGCAGTACCAGCGGGCAGCGCTGCAGGCCAAGCGTGGCCAGGACCTGGAGCAGGCCAAAGCCCATCTGCGGGTGGCCAAGTGCCTCGAGTCTCAGATCGCCCAGGTGCGAGCTGGCCGACCTGTGGACCTTTCCAAGGTGAGTCTCCCCTCATTGAGAGCAGGACTTAGGCAGAGGAGGCATTGGCAGGCTAACAGCGAGAGCTGGGGACGTAGCAGCTACTTGGGCGGGGGGGTGATGGTGGGGGGCGGTGGAGAGTGATACCTGGGAAAGAGCTTGTTCTTTATGCCACTCTACCCCATGGCCTCCAGAGAGGCCAGGGAAGGCCAGGTGGGCTGCCTGTGGTCAGAGATGACAAGGCACAGAGCAAGGCTAGAGCATTGTGGCAGCCTGGGATACAATGGGAGGCAGTGAGTTCCCACCACTGAAAGTTAGCAGACACTGGAGAAACATTCATTTAGTTTGGATTCTGCATTTGTTAGGCTCAGTAGAGGAATAATCTGACTCTTGGGGCCCCTGAGGGGCCTTGTGACCTGGGCAGGTGCCTTCACCTTTGATGGATGAGGAGGGTGACTTCATCCT
>PITA01006658.1:25765-98241 GCA_004023965.1 Spilogale gracilis
TGTGTTTCTCTCTGTCAAATAAATAAAATCTTTAAAAAAAAAAAAAAAGAAGATTTTATTTATTTGACAGAGAGATCACAGGTGGGCAGATAGAGAGGAGGAAGCAGGCTCCCTGCTGAGCAGAGAGCCCAATGTGGGCCTAGATCCCAGGACCCCGAGATCTTGACCTGAGCCGAAGGCAGAGGCTTTAACCCACTGCGCCACCCAGGTGCCCAAGTCTGTTTCTGAAGTGATGTTTTTGTTAGGTGTTGAGGGAAGAACAGGAGTTTGCTCAGTTTTGGGGAATGGCTATCCTCAGGAAAGAAAACAGCAAAAACTTAGGCAGAAAAGTGTGATGGAACTTGGGAACAGTGGCCTTGGGAGTGTGTTGAGGGAAGGAGGGCTGAGGCTACAAAAGCTTTCAGAAGTCAAGCCTCAAATGCCAACCTAGTCAGGCCTGCTGTGGACTCTGGAGTCACTCTAGGTCCTTATTTTCAGAAGTGTCTGCTATTCTCCAAGCAGTTCATGCACCAGGGCAATGTGGCTGAGACTACCAGGTAAGTGCCAGGGCTGGGGCTTACTGGGTGGGGAGGAGAAAATGAGCACTGCCATGCTGATGTGCCCACCCATCCCTGCCAGGTTTGAGAATCTCGCTCAGGACCGTAAGAAGCAGCTTGAGATCCTGCAGCTGGCCCAGGCCCAGGGCCTTGACCCTCCCAGCCATCACTTTGAGTTGAAGACATTCCAGACTGTGAGGTGCCAAAGGCTAAGGGAAACCGTGGCTCCATGCAGGGATAGGATAAGGGACTGGCGACTTAGAGCCTTTTAGTGAGGCTTCCCAGGCTTGGCCCTGCCACAGACACGGGTTGGGGAAGAGTGGGCTGCAGTTGCCCACCTGGGAGAAGCTCAGAGCTGTGGTGGCTGTGGAAGGAATTCTGGACTGGGGGTTACATAGGCCTGAGGTCTGTGTACCAGCTCTGCTCTGCCTCCCAGATAAGCTTTGCCTCCTCTCCTGATCACCTCCCAGCAAGGCAGGCAAGCAGGCACTGGAAGAGGGGACCTTTTTCTATCCCTGTCCTTCATTTTCTTTCTCCTTGCTTCTTCGCTATAGGATCTTCTCAGAACTCAACAGCACAGAAATGCATCTGATCATTGTCCGGGGAATGAACCTCCCAGCCCCTTCAGGTAGTCCTAAGGCCTCGTCTACTCCAGGCTCTTGCCCAGGCCCTTCACCCTTGACCAATAGAGAGGCACTGGCTCTCCCTCCATATCAAGCACTAGGCTCCTGGCTCCTCCCTCTGACTCTGGATCCCCTTTCTCCTTCACAGGGGTGACTCCTGATGACTTAGATGCTTTTGTGCGGTTTGAATTCCACTACCCTAACTCGGTGAGGTTCAGGTAGAGGTAGGATCCCCTGAACTCCTTCCATTCTAGGACGCTCTATTCCCGGTACTCAATTTCTCTGCATTCCCTGGGAGGTCTGGCTACTAGGACGGGTTTGAAGATCCTTGGGTGCATCCTTATAGGCAGTCACTTCCCTCAACACTGACTTATTTAGCCTAGAGCTCTTCACCCTATAGATTTTTTTTTTTCAAGATGTTCTGACTTCTCACATCTTACTGCTTTAGGACCAGGCTCAAAAAAACAAAACAGGTGTGGTGAAGAACACAAACTCTCCAGGTGAGGACCACTTTCTCCTGCTCGCTCTGATAAATGTGTGTAGCACTTTTGTTTTCAGAGTGCTTTCAGGCCTCTTAGTTGATTTACTTTACTTGGGAGGTAAGGCAGTTGGGGAAACTGAGCCTCAGGGAGGTAGAGGAACTTGCCTAGGGCCCCATAGCAAGGAGGTGTGGTAGAAATGGGACTTGAATCCAAGTCCTCATTTTGGTAGAATCTGTGTCTGAGAAGAGTACAAAAATTGCATGGACTTCCAAGACCAGGACCTAGAAGCTCTACACCGCTCTGGTGGCAGTCATTCTGAATTGAAGGCAGAGAGATGGGGAGGCTAGCTGTGAGCCTCTGTTTCCACTTCATCAGGAAATCCTTGGGAGCCCGAGCCACTTCTTGTCTTCTCCCATTCTTGCAGAATTTGATCAGCTCTTCAAACTAAACATCAACCGAAACCACCGGGGCTTTAGGAGGGTGATCCAAAGCAAAGGAATCAAGTTTGAAATCTTCCACAAAGGGTGAGGCCCTGGTCAGTTACCATGCCAAGATGGGCTGGGAGGAAGGAATAGCTTCTGTTGCTGCCCCTACTGCTTCTCAGTTTTTCTGCATGGGACCTGTTTGCCTCAGTCCTGTCTTCCCTGCTCTTCCTGTTCCGATACTGTGCTGATTCTTGGTTCCCCAGATCCTTCTTCAGAAGTGATAAGCTGGTTGGCACAGCCCATGTGAAGCTGGAGCGGCTGGAGAATGAGTGTGAGATCAGAGAGATTGTGGAGGTAGGATGGGCAAACCAGAGGGCCTGGCAAATAAGACCCAGCACTGAATTGAACAGCAATACCCATTGTAGGTTTTTGGTGCCCATTCATGATAGAACATCCACAAATGTGCTGTAGACTAGGTGCTACTCCCTTTCCACAAATGAAGAGCAACAGGGTCTGAGAAAATTCCATAGCAGCACTGGTGAAGAAGCAGTGATACTCTTTCCACAACACTGAGTCACCTAAGTTCCCAGGGATGGTGGATTAGAGGGCTTTTTGGGGTCTGATCATTTCTGTTAACTTGGCATGGGCAAATTTCTTTGTTTTGAGGGTGGCTAGGCAGAGTTGTGGTTGGGGCAGTTCTCTAGTTCCAAATTGGAGACACCCTCCATCCCCCGCTAGTATGCAGCTAGTCTGTGTTTATGAATTGGCTCCATACAGCTTCTTAAACTTCTATGAACTCACTGAATTTCACAGGTAGGGGCTCTGAGAGCTTGTCTCTGACGGGAGGAAATGAAGGTCCAGTGAGAAGGGTATTGTTCCATAAGCACATACATTTATGCCCCTGGCAGGCCGCGGCCCAGATCCTTGCTAATGCCTTTGTAAGCTGGGGCTTTTCCCATGTGTGCCTGCCTGCAGTCCCTGTCTTGGGGGAGACGTTCTTATGCAGGCCTGCTCCATATTGGTCCCCCTGTAAGTAGGTGGGCTACTTGAGTCTGTAGCACTGCTTTGTGCTGCAGCTGGCCCAGTTTCCTGCCTAGGAGGGAAGCAGTGCAGTGGGTGGAGAGAAACTCTTGGCCTGGGTTTTAGACCCAGCCTTGCCACATAGTGGCTGTGTAGCCTTACTGTTTACTTTTGGGCCATCTGTGAAGTATGGGCTTGGGCTTGGGGTTTTCAGGCTGTAGCTTGAAGCCAGAACATTTTTTTCAGGAGTTGCCATGGGGAAACTAGACAGAGCTCTGGGTTTCTCATCTCCACCTCAGAGCATTGATCCTTTAGTCGGATTTACATGTTACTTTTTGTAAGACTTAAACCTAAAACCACCAAAAAACAGGAGCATGGGATTGTCATGAAATGGAGACTCCTCTGTTGACACTGCAGGACACTTGAGCTCCTTCCTTTCCTAACTTATGAAGCTAGGGAGCTATCTGCTCCCAGCTCCGGCCCCCTCTTAGTTACCATTTCTCTCTCTGTGATCTTCCAGGTCCTGGATGGAAGGAAACCCACTGGGGGCAAGCTGGAGGTGAAGGTGAGGCTGCGGGAGCCTCTGAGTGGCCAAGATGTGCAAGTGGTCACTGAGAACTGGCTGGTCCTGGAGCCCAGGGGCCTGTAAGGTAGGCAGCTGCCTCAAGAGGGTCCTTGAACCTCTGCCCTCAGAGATTCTCCAGTATTCCCTTCCAATCTGGGGAGAAAACCTAGGATTTTCTAATCACTGTATGGACAACCAAGAGGCAAAATTTGGGTAGGGCTTGTGATGGGTTTCTCATGATCCTCAAGAGAACTGGAGATCCCAGGTCTGTCTGCAGGATATCTTTTCTAAACTCCCTTTGCATATTCACTGCAGTTTAGACTTAACTACATATGCTTTGTGCCCTCGTGCAGGACACCATCAGTCCCGGGAGAGCAAATAAGCCAGCAACTGTGTGCAGGAGCCATACTTTTCCCAGCCTCTGTACATAAGGAAGATGCTGCTACACAAGCACCAAAGATATATGAAGTATGTGCATTACTGACCACAACCCTGGTCTTTCCTATTGCTGGCCCCTCTCTAGGCCTTCACCAAAGCAGGCTGGATTCCAGGAGTCCCTTCCCCCTTCCACTGCCTTCCTCTCCTGCAGGGCAACGATGGCCTCATTGCTCTGTGCCACAGTCTTCCAGCTCCTTAACCCTTGGGTAGCAACTGTGTGTAGCTTACCCCAGCCCCCAATTGCAACATTTCTAGATGTGCCTTTAAAAGATCTAACTAAGGGATGGGAGAACTTGTGATCGGGAACCCCCACACCCCCCCACCCCTGTCTAGGGTGAGGGCAGGGTTCCGTGACTCCACTTGGTCAGTGGCAGCCTATCAATTCAGTTTACCCCAGTTGCGCCTGTGCCTTGGTTCCTGACTGCTGCTGCACTAGCCTCCCTGCTTCCCAAAGCTCGCAGTGGAGGAGGGAAGTTACATTCAGGAATGTGTGCTGGGAAGTAAGGGCAAGGTTGTATCTTGGGTTTGGTCCATGCACCTAAGACTAAACGACTGTTAACTGGAAGAAAAAATATAATATATATATAAATATATAATTTTATGTAGCTGTTTTTATTTAAGAAAATAGATGTAATTCATTATGGGGTTTTACACTCTATATCCAGAGTAACTATCAAAGTCCTAAATAAAAGCACTGTTTCCTGTCACTTTTAAAAGCCATAGTGGGAGTAATGTTTGTTAATTGACAGAAACTGCTGCTTTGGCTTCCTCTTTTGAGAAGAGCAAGGGGAAGCCTATGTGTTCTGCTGATCTAGAGAAATACCTTAATTCCTTCCCAGGAAATTCTCCATTGGCTCTGTTTTTCTAAATGGATGCAGACAATGGAGGGATTTGTAGTTATAATAGTTTTAGATTTAATATTCAAAACTGCAATATTCTACATTTCTTAGAAATAAACTTTAACATCTTTTTTTTTTTCCCTTTCCTTTTTGAAGCATTAGGTTCAACAAAGCATTCCTCAGTATTTTTTCAAGGCTCTGAGTGAAGCCAATACATTCAGCTCACTGGTTACTATAGTACTGCATAAGCATAGCTCAGAGATTGAGCTTTTTTTTTTTGTCTTTCTAGGATAGGGCTGGACCATGTTTCCTGCCCTAACAGCAGAGCTGTTCATGGGTAACAGAACAGGAATGACAAATGACTTTTTTTCTAAAAGTTTTCTGGCCAGTCTTTCTTACCTACCAGTGAACCATCAAAATTTCCATAGATGTGAGAACTAACACTAGGTTGCAGTTTTATCTATGTGTCAAACAAGCAGTAATCTAGAATGAAAAGGAAGATTGTTATTAGCCTTTATAAGGTAGCCTAGAACAGAGGGGTGGTCAGGAGGGTTCCTGCCCTAACCTACTCTTCCCCTAAGGGTTTGTACCCTACCCTATGCTTACTAAGAGGGCTGAATAGACAGTTGCGATCCTAGGTTTCAACCAGCCTTAGGAGTTTTTAAACTCAGATCTCTGGTGGAAATGCCCTATCCCAATTTGATAGTTTTCTGTCCCTCAAAGATTTCCCTTCACAACCTGTTCAACTTCAGTCTGTTTTACTACCCTTTGCTTTTGGAAAACAGAACCTCCAGGCTGAGAACGGCAAGACAAAGCCGCCCACTGGACTTGGAAACTGAGATTCTTAAAAGGCCTTTGTTGCAGCCACAGCACGCAGGGGTCATGGCTAGTGGGAGGAGCCTGCCCAGCCTCCTTGTCCTAGGATTTGTCCTAGTGCAACAACCAGACATCAGAGATCTGTGACTCATGGGCAGTTGGGAACAGGTCACAACCTAAATAACTTTACATTTTAAATTCTTTGTTCGATCTAGTGCAAGACATAGGTTCTTCAGAATTCATGAACTGAGTAAAGTACAGGAGGTATCATATTAAAAGGGCAAAATAGGGGTGCCTGAGTGGCTCAGTTGGTTAAGCGACTGCTTTCGGCTCAGGTCATGATCCCGGAGACCCGGGATCAAGCCCCACATCGGGCTCCCCGCTCGGCGGGAAGCCTGCTTCTCCCTCTCTCAGTCCCTCTGCTTGGGTTCCCTCTCTCGCTGTGTTTCTCTCTGTCAAATAAATAAATAAAATTTTTTAAAAATTATAAAAAAAATAAAAGGGCAAAATATTTATGACTTTAAGATCATTTTCCTTTCTTACAGTACCATTGTGAAACCCACATTGTTACTTCCAAATTCTGAGCATGTTTCCTAAATATCTTGGGTAGCTCCTAAAAGATCTTGTCCCTTAAGGTAGCTCCTTTTAGGATGAAACTGGGGCTGAAACTTGTAGAGCCAGGAGCTTGCTCCTGGGCCAGGTCCATCATAGGTAGCTACTTCCCTCTTAGGGCCTTCACCCCCCCGCCCCCAGCTCTAAAATGGGCATTATCATTCCTGCTCCACTTCTCAGCCCTTCTGGCCACATATTCACTCCCTAAAAGTCTCATTACATTATTAAAATAGAAACCACTACCACTAACATATTGCAGAAACAATGTTCAGCAGATTGCCTAATGAATAAAACACATTAGATGCATAAATTATTCCCCAGGGATTAGTTAGGATAGAAGTCTGTTCATTTGGAGATTTTGGGCCCACCAGCATTCAGGAACCACAGTGGATAAGGGAAGATACTAGATGGGAACTTATACAGGACAAAGTCCCATATTTCTGTAGCCCTGGAGACCAGCAGGTGCTCAGTGTTAATAAATCTTGGAGAACCTACACTCCCTAACATGTGGTAAGAATTCAATATTTCTAAAAATTTAGTAAGTTACCAGACTGGCAATTATTTTCTTTGTAAGGATCTCTATATCTTAGTCTTTATGTTCTAGAAATATTTCACTTATTTAGAAATGCAAGGTTTTAGCTCCACTTTATATCAGTCTTATAACATACAGTTTATAGAAACAGATGAAACAAGGGGGATAAGTAAACCAGTTTTGGTTACTTTATACTCAACTCCACAAGATGATTTTACTAAACAAAGGATATTTTATACAGTTGAGAATGGCCTTGACTATGCAGGGCCAGAGCTTGTCTTAGTAGAATTCAGAAGCTTGCACTAATCCCAGAAGAAATAGATACAACTGCAAAATGTACTGAGCATGAAGATAAAGTCATATAGGAAAACGGAACCAGCTCCCGTAGAAGCTCCGAACTTCTAAGAGATGTGTAGACCACGCTGGATGTTATACCCCAAACACATGCCCCTATTAAGTGTTTTCTGTTTTTGTCAGGTTTGGTGGATGGTGGTTTCCGAACTTAGCCCTTACAAGCTGGTGTGCTGTGGGCATCTACTTTTTTTTCCTTAGAAGTTCTGAATACCTCTGGGTTTCTGGGAAAGGTCATAATCACAGATCTCTGCAGCTGCCATCAACAAAGCCTATGGAGAGACATATGGTAGAACATGGATCACCCCACTCCCCCACCACGGAAGAGGGATGAACTTAGCTAAACACAAAGCCAGGTCTCTGGGCCTTCGTTTGGAAAACTGGTCTGTTGTAGTTCCGTAGCCTGTGACTGCCAAATGCTAAGCCCAATTCTAGCCGCTGGAGAGCAGGCTGCCACTGTCCCAGAGACCTGCGTTAGCTTCTAGGGAATTCTTAGAGCTATGCTTTTAGTGCAGATGGACTGACTCCTGCTTGGCCAGGGCTTTGGGAAGATGGAATTGACAATGGAGTTGTCCTAGACCAGTATTTTTCAAAGCAAGTTGTGAAATCCATTTGGTTTGTGACTAAGAAATTTTTAACAAGAGAAAATGATCACATACATCAAGGGTAAACCAAATTTTGGGTTCTAATACCACTCCCACTAAAAGAAACCGTGGCTCATTTGAAAGCTGAGGCAAGGGAAACAAGATGAGCTGGGAACATGTTCGTAGGCCAGAAAAGGAAGTGTTCAAAAAGAAAATGGTAGGAGCATCACAAGGATGTAGGAGTGAAGCCCCTTGAAGGGGCTCTCTCTGGCCAAAGCCGAGACCATGTGACCACCAAAATAATGAATTAGGGATACTCAAAAAGTGATCATGGGTCCACAATGAAAAATGAATAAATAGGAAAGAAGGAAGGGCTTTTGCTTACCAAAAGGAAGCATAACTTACCAAGCATAACTGCTAAAGAATGCCAAGAATGCATAAACTGATTCTAATGAAAAAGCACAAAATGAGGGCTTTTCTTTTAAAAAATAGGGTGGGAACCTATACTGACCATGAATATTGATGACATAAAGATGAGTCAGGACAGCTACTCGCTGAGTCTGATCCTAGGCTGGAAGCTTTACTGGACAGAAAATGTTTCAAAGGACATGCCTGGACAGATGCTAGGCGCAAGGATCCTATTAATATTAAATTGAAGTTGCATTTATGCAGGAAAATGTTATTTTTAGGAATTAAACATTTAGGAGTATGAGACTGATATATGCAACTTACTCTCAAATGCCTTATCTTATGGAGAGAAAGCTAGAGTGAAGGAGACAAAATGTTAATATGTAAATAGGTGAATCTAGGTAAGGCGTATATAGGTTTTATATTTGCAATTTTCCTGCAACTTTATTTCTCAATAAAAAAATTTTTAAATACCTCTAGTGTAGAACTAAAAGGGCCTTGAGTATATTCTGTCAGTTTTCACAGAAGGGCCCACTTCAATACCTGCCATTCACTCAGGCAGATCCTGAGCAATCCTGAATTCAGCTTGCTATTCAACCGACCTCACGACCTCACTTACACTGAGTCGCCCTTTGGATAGAAGAGATAATCCACTGGGTTTCTGATTAATTTCAGTGAATAATCTGATTTAAAAAAAACAAAAATCTAAGTGTGAATTCTACTTGAAGTCACTGTGATGTAAATGGGGCAAAATCAGTGTGGAAGTCTCCTTTTTTATATCAATTCTGTACAAAGAGTGCAAGACCAATGCTTCTTTTTTTATTTCCCCTCTGCCCTCCCAACCCCAGCCTTGGTGATGGTTGTACCCATTTGAGCATTTCTGAGCACAAGACCATAAGTAAATCTTAAAAGAGAGGAGCAGGATTTTTGTCTAAACAGTAATGGAAGGGGATTAGCGGCAAGGATAGCATAACTTGTGCAGTAACAGAAGCTGCCCAGATCTTCCTGGTGGACAATGCATAGAAGACTCAGAATTATGGAACATCTGTCCCCCTGGCCACCCTTTCCCACCCCTGCCCCCAAACCCCCACTCCCACCCCACCCCCCTATTTAATAGTGTTAACAAAAGCTTAATCTTCCAGTTCTAAAGTGCAAATGATTTGGGTGTGACTGCTGTTGCAACAGGTCTGAAGAGAAAATGAAGTCTTCTCTGTCTATGCGATGTTTTCCAGAATATAAAAGATGAGTTCCATGATGATGGGGCCCTCACTGAGCTGGCAGGCCCCTCCATGGATCACCGGCACCAAAGCGCTGTCCAGATCGTTCATGTACTGTGAGGGTAGGGGCTGGCCATTGCTCCCTGCTTGATAGCCAACCTACAGCATAGAGAGAAGGGGTGACAGGTTACTGGACAAAAAGGCTGAGTGCCAAGGAGACTGAGCTGGAAAGGAGATGTCCTTGGCCACAGGTTAGACACATAGCAGTGAACACAAGTTTCTCCTCTTCCCCGAATTATCATTATCAGCCTGTCATGCATTCAACCTCATTTTGTCAAAGACCTTTGGTAAGACACCTAACCTGTTAAGGCCTTAGTTTCCCTGGAAAGGGCAGGGGTGAGGAGCATTAGAGGTATGGAATGTCGGAAACAATACCTAAACCTTTGGTTTTGGAAATTAAAATGAGAAATATACAAGGTACAACTCCCTAACAGTAGAAACCGAACATCTGTTCTCCCATCCACCCATCTACCCACAAGCCATTTTCTGAGCACCTACACACACATGGATTCAAAGATGAATGTAACAGGGCCCCTGTTCTCAAGACGTTCATACATAGAGTAGAAAAATGCTTGTTCTTTAATTGTTTTATGTAAGACAAATCTCCAACCAGGTTATCAGTATCATCGAGAAAGGACCAGAAGACCTCATTTGAATTACCCTGATACGCTTATTAGTAATTGGTCAAGACCTTAAGTAGAAAATAAATACGCTGATTGATGACTAGGCCACAAGTGGAACCCAATCATAACTTTCACATCTTCCCCAATAGTGACACAACTTTGCATTCAAACATGAGCGGTGAGACATGTCACAGGGATCCAAAATAAAAAAAAACAAAAAAAATATTTGAATCCGGGGCACAGAAGACAGACACTGAGACAAGGAATGGTGGGGTTGCAGGGTGGACTGTTACTACAAAAAGCATTCAAAAATATTAAGACAGGGAAGTCTGGACACAGGAGACCCAAGCTGCCAGGGAAACTAGTGGGGAAAAAGATCTAGTCCTTATCCACCAACTAGCAGGGAAATACAGGTTTACCTTAAGGACTGAGAGGTGCAGAGGTCTGTCAGCAGAAGTCTGCTGCAGCTGGATTAAGAAAACAGGATATGGGACAGCTGGGGACCTGCCTGCTCAGGGCAGCAGAATGATTCCTGAAGGGTAGAACTAGGGAGTCTCAAAGAGGAGCACTGATGCCATCCACACAGGGGTGGCAAATCCTCAACACTCTTCCCCTCTTTACCTCACACTCACACCTGAGTCCTTAGAAGACATTCAGGTGAGGAAACCAAGGTTCAAATGGTTCAGAGTCTCACTAGGCAGTACATCTGGGTACATTACTAATGGAGGGAAGGCCAGAAGACCCAGAGAACTAAGTTTTCTGGGTTGATGGCAGGAAAACTCACATGTCAGAAAATATAGACACCGCTCAAGCCTACCTTCCAAGCCTACCGAAGACTCTTCTTACCTGGTCTGAGTCAAGTGTCACACGTAGTCCTAGTTTAGTCATTCCATCTTCCTTCAGAAGTTTAAGGTGGGGGCAGAGAGCAAGGCAAAAAGCCTTGGCAACATGCTCAGTTAATCGGCTATGATCGGCAGGATCACTCAGGCAACTATGCTGGTCATCATTTTCTAGGAAAAACACCTGTTCCCCAAACAGAAGAGACTTTTAGACTTGAGCCTGGGAAATGTGGGGGGAAAACAAGTGCATGAGCCCACTGTATGAATACCCTGATCCCCTAAAATGTGCAGGAAGACCTGATCTGCCTATGTCCCTGGTCTCGGCCACGGGGTCATAAAGGTATGTTTTACTGAAAACTAGAAAAGGCTTACATTTAGCATTGTGTATTTCTAAAAGGTAATCCTTTTATGTGGACAATCTTCTGCAAAAATCACCTTGGAATATAAGAGAACAGCTCTTATGTATTATGTGCCCCAACCCCTTCATGTTACAGATCACTCCGAGAAGAGAAGTGGTTTGCTCAAGTGCACAGAAGTCCTTAGAGGCAAGGCAAATTCAAAAAATCTAAGTCTTTGGCCTTACATAACAGAATTTTCTTGTCACAAGGCCATGCCACTGCTGAGACCAGAACTGTTTTAGTGTTCTTACAGCAAGCTGAGCAGTGCACTAGACAAAATCAGAAGCACAGCAACATTGGAACTGAGAGACATGAGTCCTGGTCACATAGAGGAGGGTCATGAGCAAGTCCTTTGACTTAATGCCTAATTATGCCTTTAAAACAGAAAGCCCCTGTCCTCCCTGGTTATCTGTAAATGATATAAAAGCATAATATAGAAGATACAGCCATGCCAATACACAATGCTTATATATCCACCCCCTGGCTTACTGCTAGGTGGCTTATGCTAAGAGTACTATGAAGGGGGCAGCCCAGAAGCTCCATGCACTAGTGAGAACAGCACAATGAAATGATAAGCAGAGCCCCACAGTGGGGATCAGGAAACTTCGGATGAGCTCTGTCAGGCCTCTGTGGCTGTTTTTTTATTATGCATATGAGATGGGTCACACTGCTACCTCACTGGATTACTGGGGAGCAAAAGGGAGAAGAAGTCAAACTATTTGTAAGTGAGAACAAGTTTCACATGGTCCAGACTCTGCACTACTTGAAATCTGTCAAAGGGATAATCATTACAAAGCAAGCTGCTAAGACCACTGAGCTGCAGCATGAAAACACTGAGCCTGGTGGTATGAAGGATAAGTTACTTGGGACAAAAGGTCGAGAAATGGAGAACCAGGTTCTAGTCTCTTGTTCTCATGAGCCAGTTGTATGAACTTGGGGAAAGCATCAAACCTCATTTAGCCTGAGTTATTCCATTGTAAAATGGAAAAGCTGTTAAGTCACAGATTTTTTTTTTTTAAATTAAGACTTTTAATGCTGCAAGGAATTCTAGAAGTCTTATAATTTAATGTTTTATTTTATGGAGGAGTATGACTCAGGTTCAAAAGAAATTAAGAGACCTACAACCTACCCGTTTATTCTCAGAGAATAAATTTCCTGATTTGTCTCAGATGTACACACATACAGGGTCCCTGTCCTGCTCCTTTCACTCCGGTTAGCCTCTCATACAGCTTTCAGGTAAGGGAACATACAGTGGAAAAGACTTGGGAGTTGGCTGGATCTGGGTCTGAAACAGGACTTCGCCATTACCTACTTGCCTTGTCATCTTGGACAAGTTACTGAGTCTCTGAGATTTAGTTTTCTTATTGGGGAAATAAGCCCATTTTAAAAAGACTGTGTTATCTTAGAAACTTTTAACTCTGAGTATAGCGTAACTAGCCCAGTATTCTGAAGGGTGCAGCATAGATGGTGTATACTATTCAGAGAAGCATCCTTCTTGCATTCTAATGCAAACAAATCTTTAAAAACTCGTTCATTAAAAAGAAGAGAAATTAGACTGCTAGAGGCTGTACTTGGTGGCATTTCTTCCTGGTGAGCTAAGATAGGCCAGAGGGAATTGGAGTATCGAAGGTAAATAAGGAGACATTTGTTTTTCTTATCCTCCAGAATCAGCCCACAGTGTGTCTCTGAACCTTGCAAAAAGTTGTACTCAAAAGGAATCAAGGATGCCAAGTTTCATTTCTTTACCTCTGTCCATCTGATGACTTTTCCATTTGCTTTATATTCCGATCCATGGAATATCTTCACACTTGTTATAGACTCCATGGACTTCCCATCTATAGGACTTATAACACTACAATAGAGGAAAAGGAAAGAGATGGAAGCAGCTCTTGAAGTTAGAAGAACCACTTCTCTTCTCAAGTCTTGCTACTAATTACACTGGGCACTTGGTTAAACACATTTGAGCAACATATCGTGGTAAGAAGACACTGCACAAAATATACACAAATAGAGCTCTTGTGGGAGCAGCCTATTGCACTGAAAGAATTCAAAGAACACACATAAAAAGGAACCATGATTTTAGGTGTTGGTTCTCAATGTAAAAAAACTATATACTCAAACCTGCTCTCTTCTCCCAGCATTCCTTCCCAAATTCAGTGAGTGCACGGCCACCCGTCCAATCTCGCTCTCCCCTCTGCTGTCACACTCTGCTCCTGACCATAGTAACATTCACACATTTGCCTCACAAATGAACTTCTTAAGGCAGGGGAATATGATACACTCACCTCTGTATGCTGTATTCCCAGTTCTGACACACTGCTTGGAATGTAGGAGTTTAATAAATATTGATTGATTAAAAGAATTATTTGACCAAGTACGTTAATTATCACAGTGCTGGTGTGTGCTCATGAACAAGTATTTATATTATATTATTATTACAACAAACTCCCTTTAGTGCTAAATTATCACTCCAAGATTCCTGAATGGGAAGGCCACTTTTTATAGTAATTTCCTTTCCAAAATACAGCAAGTATTCTGATGAGAATTAAAAATAATTGTCACAAAGATTCCAAACTCTTCCTAACAATTTTCAAAGCTGTTTGTTTTTTAATCCCTAAGTAAAAAGATCAAATTGAACTCAAACTTCAATATCAGGGATTCATTTCATTCACCTGAATTAAAATTATTTAAACACCGAAATTAATTTCTAACTCATGAAACAACAGTATCAAAAAAGGGCACTCTTGGCACGGCTGGGTGGTGCAGTGGGTTTAGCATCAGACTTGTGGTTTCAGTTCAGCTCAGGATCTTGTAGTTGTGAGACTGAGCCCCACACTGGGCTCTTTACTCAGTGTGGAATCTGCTTCAGATTCTTTCTCCCGCTGCCCCTCTCCTCCCCGTCCCCACTCATGTGGTCTCTCTTCCTAAAATGAATAAATAAAATCTTTTTTTAAAGGGCACTTTTTTTTAAAAGATTTTATTTATTTATTTGACAGAGAGAAACACAGCCAGAGAGCGAACACAAGCAGGGGGAGTGAGAGAGGGAGAAGCAGGCTTCCCGCCGAGCAGTGAGCCCAATGTGGGGCTCGATCCTGGGTCTCCGGGATCATGACCTGAGCTGAAGGCAGTCGCTTAACCAACTGAGCCACCCAGGCACCTAAAGGGCACTCTTTGTTGATTAGAGTATTTGAGAGAGGATATCCAGACACAGAGGGATAAGCTGGAAAACATTCAATATATAGACTACACCCTAACTAGTTCTTGTCCTGTTTTCTAAGACGCTGCCACTGGCAACTAGCTGTAGGCCACTGGCAACTAAACTGCTTGTTATTAGTTACTGACACCTTATGGCATCAGATTTTCGGATTATCAATTTTTTGGGTCCTGATAACCATGTTAATTTCCAGCTATATTAGAGAATCCAACACAAACTGATTTTGAAATTAAAATTTCCAATGAAGTATGAGAAGATAAAGGGTTATTTGTAAAACAGGCAAATGTACTCATTTAGAAATTGCTTCTTTTGTTCAATAACAAAAGTTTAAGAGATTCTTTAAAAATCTGGTGTGCCATGTTGTAAATGCCCTCTATTTGCTTTGGCTCCTGCTATTCTCTCACACTGGAATGCCCACTCTGCCACAACTCTGTGGCAAATACCTACTCACCGTACCAGGTTCACCTCCATCAGCACCATTTCCCTATGAAGGTCTCCTTGAATACTGCCCTAGTACCTCCACCACGCTTCCTCTTTTCTTTCTTATCTTCACTGTATCCTATAGAGTTTTCTATAAGCATCTTCCATACGCAGATACATTTATTTATAACTATCTTCAAAACCAGACTGAACCACTTATCAGCAGGGAGTTTGTGGAATTTGTGTACTTCCTGAGACCTACACATAGAATCATTACCTGAAGCAAAAACGGGTGGATTGGATGGTAGAAAGTTTAATACAATGATTCATTCAATCAATCCATTTTTTAAGCACCTTCTCAGTGCCAGTGTTTTAGGTGTTGGTGATAACAATAACAACAATAAATAAACCAGACAAAAATCCCTGCTCCTGGGCGCCTGGGTGGCTCAGTTGGCTAAGCATCTGACTTCGGCTCAGGTCATGATCTCAGGGTCCTGAGACTGAGTCCCACTTTGGGTTCCCGGCTCAGTGGGGAGTCCGCTTCCCCCTCTGCCCTGCCCCCTACCACCTGCTCATGCTCTCTCTGGCTCTTAAATGAAATCTGTAATAAAAAATAAACTCCTTAAAAAAAAATCCCTGCACTTATGGAGTTTATATGCCAGGGGCAATATAATAAAATAAGTGAAAATGTATTTTATGTTTGAGAATTATAAGTTCTCCTGAAAAATATAATGTAAGAAAAGGGGACAGGAAGTACTGGGAGTGGGAGAGAAGAAATGTGTATGAGAGGATTATAATTTAGATAGGTTGGCCAAGGAAGGCCTTACTGAGAAGATGACATTTTAGGAAAAACTTGAAGGTGGTGAAGGAGGGGCTCATTTGGCTATCTTGGCTCCTGAGGAACAGAGTACAAGATGAAAGAACAGCAAGAAGAAACGTTTGAGGGCAGAAGGAGAGTTGACGTGTTCAGGCAAGAAAGCAGTTGTTGCTTCTGTGAGGCAAGAGGGTGGGCAGATGGTGTGAGGCCGTATAAGTTGGAAAACACTTTGGCTTTTACCCTGAATGATACTGGAAGCCAGTGGTGGGTTCTGAGCAGAGAATGGACGTTGCTCTGGCTGCTGTATTAGAAACAGATTAAGTTGAGGGTTAGGAGGAGCTGAAGACTAGAAACAAGAAAGCCAAATGAATAACCCAAGAACCCAGACCAAATGATGGTGGCCTGAACCAGGATGGTGGCCGGAGAGGTAGTATGATTCAGGATAAATGCTGAAGTAAAAATATAACAGGATATATAAAATACATGCTATAAAATATAAGAGTACCAGGATTTACCTTTGGGGCAGTATAGCGTGTGAGAGAAAAAGAAGTGTCAAAAATGACTCCCAAGTTTTGGCTTGGGCCCTCAGGATAGAGTTGCCATACACTGGGAAAAAGTATAGGACTTGAAGTCCACGGAGGTGGTTTTAAGTCCTAGCCCTGCCACTTCCCAGCTCTGTGGAGTCATTGAGCCTTTAGGTGCTTGTTTACTCATCTATAATATGGCAAAAATAACACTCATTATTTTTTGAAAATGAAACAATGTCAGCAAAAGGACTTTCTTTTTATAAAACCATAAAAGGTTTAGATTATTACTATTATGTCGATAGTATAATATCATATATTATATTATGTCGATCGTCCCCCTTCAGAGGACTCTTCTGTTTCATCAACTCCTTCACTCCACCCTTCAAAAATATGCAGAGAAACTCCCTCAGAAATTAAGCCAAGAAACTAGAAATTTAAAATTTTATGTTATATATACCAAAGCAGTCCTTTCTCTTTGGGCTTTCAGTGAAGTCACAAACATCAGTGTAGACAAGACCCAGAGGCAGCCTGTAACTAAATGCCACAAGCGGGAAAGTACTCGCATTTACCCCTTGTTGACATTCTTGTCGTCGTCCACCCAGTGGATGTAGATGTGCTCCTGGGGGTCCTCAGCGTCCGCCTTGCCACAGGTAATTGTGAAGTCCTTCATGTCTCGCAGTGCCTGCCTCAAGGCATCCATGTTCTCTGCTGTGATCTGGACCATAACGCCATCTGAGAATCAGCACCAAGATAATACAGATGGAAACAACGCAGAGCCAGGGAGAGGGCCAGATGAATCACAGTACCTAGCAAATCCCTTTAGGATTAAATGTAAAACTCTGCACTGCTCTCTAAAGCTGAGAGATATAAAGAGGTTTTGTTCTTTGAGCTGAATCTCTTACTTTTGAGAGTGCTATGAGGAGCAAACATCAAGATGGCTTTTGCTTAAAACGCTTGCCTACTGATTTCACTTCAGACACAACTGAGTTCTCCTTAGACTGCACAAAGGAAAAACTTGCACTTGGTCACATCCCTCTTCTGGACTGATAGAACTATCTTCACTCCTGCATTTATTATGCTCTAAATCCTATTTATATGTTTGCACCTCTGTGTCTCTCACCTTACTATGACTGCCCAGCATACAATGAATGCCCAGTAAACATTTGTTAAATAAGTCACTGAGTGAACAACAGTAGAAGGGATAAATCCATTCACTCGCTAGCAAGATAAGGCAAACCTACCACATGTGTTTCACATGAGCCACCATGCAGCCAACACATGGTAACACTTTTGGCCTGCTACCCACCCAAGTCAAAGGCAAACACTGAAATTCAGGGTGAAAGTTGACAAGTGATGAGCAATTACCCTGCTTCACTGACACAAAATTTCATCGACTAAAATAATTCCATAAAAGATTCAATAAAAATTTCATAAACAGGCAGCTAAGTGTTAACCGACACACAGTGAAATACAAGACCTAGGAAATTCCCAATCCAAAGACACAGACATACCTTTTAAAAACAATATTTTGCATTATAAGGATCTGTGTCAGTTCAAATTATCATTTCCCTAACATTTAAAGGGTGTTTTTTAAATCTTCTTAAGACACAATTTCAAATGTAGTCAATACTTGATCACAGGCATTAAATAGTCACTTAGGATTAGTGACTGTTCGGCTCCTGGGTGGCTCAGTGGGTTAAAGCCTCTGCCTTTGGCTCAGGTCATGATCTCAGGTCCTGGGACCCAGGTCGCCTGCTTCCTCCTCTCTCTCTGCCTGCCTTTCTGCCTACTTGTGATCTCTCTCTCTGTTGAATAAATAAAATCTTTAGGAAAAAAAAAAAGATTAGTGACTGTTTAATTCATACTTTTTTTTTTTTTAAGATTTTATTTATTTATTTGACAGAGAGAAACACAGCTAGAGAGGGAACACAAGCAGGGGGAGTGAGAGAGGGAGAAGCAGGCTTCCCGCCGAGCAGGGAGCCCAATGTGGGACTCGATCCTGGGACTCCAGGATCATGACCTGAGCTGAAGGCGGTCGCTTAACCAACTGAGCCACCCAGGCGCCCCGATTTCTTAACAATTTCTTAATAGCGTGCTTCTGCTTTGTAGTCAAAATTGTGAAATTTAGTTGTAAAATATTAATATACTTTGCTCTTCCACTAGTTGTTTTAATAAGCTTACCAATAAAGGGGGTCAAAGCCAGTATCTTTGTATGCATGACATACATAAGACTGTTGCTGTATTTCAGTTAACACACTGGAGTTCACCTTTCAGACAGGGTATTTCAAAGTAAGCTACTGTGGCAATGAAAACCGGTCAGCATGTGTGGCAGACTGTATCTTCCAAAGGTCACCACAATATCTCCTGTCTCACATGCTCTGTCACAATGCTACCTTCCCATTTGCCCATTAAGAAGTGGAGTTTAGGGCGCCTGGGTGGCTCAGTGGGTTAAAGCCTCTGCCTTTGGCTCAGGTCATGATCTCAGGGTCCTGGGATCGAGGCCCATATCAGGCTCTCTGCTCAGCAAGGGAGCCTGCTTCCTCCTCTCTCTGCCTGCCTCTCTGCCTACTTGTGATCTCTCTCTCTCTAATAAATGAATAAAATCTTAAAAAAAAAAAAAGAAGTAGAGTTTAACTCCTCTCCTGTTGAACCTGAGAAAGCTTATGAAAGCTTATGACTACTTCCAACACCAGAGTATGGCGGAAGTGACATCGTGTGACCTCTGAGACTGGATCATAAGAAGCAACCTGGCTTCTGACTTTTGCTAGAACACAGAAGAAGTCCAGCTACCCAAGGCCACCACCGCATGCTAGGGAGTCAAAGTGTGAGTACTTCAGTCTCCACTCTTATTCTTTAAATCAACCCAAACCAGGCCCCAAGACATGTGAGTGAACAAACCTTCAGATAATTCGAGCCCCCAGTTATCAAGTCATTTCAACTGAGGCCCTGGACATCCCTGAGCAGAGTCAAGCTATCCCTGCACTACGTTGTCAAGATTCGTGATCCAGACGAGTCAGTGAACATTTTTAAATAGTTGTTGTGGGCATCTGGGTGGCTCCGTTGGTTAAACCACTGCCTTCAGCTCAGGTCATGATCCTGGAGTCCGGGATCGAGTCCCACATCGGGCTCTCAGCTCAGCCAGGAGTCTGCTTCCCCCTCTGACCTTCTCCCCTCTCATATTCTCTCTCTCAAATAAATTTAAAAAAAATTTTTTTAATAGTTACTTTGACCCATTAAGTTCTGGGTAAATTTGTTATGCAACAAGAGTAACCAGATCAAAATACAGGAAGACTCAACTGACAAAGAAAATAAACAGTGTGCTCATTAGACTTTCAATACCTCCCTTTTAATTAGCTTTTGTCAGGATATGTGTCATGTCTACTCTAATTATAGCAAACCAGCAGCAAGCACATCCCATTCTATACCCCAAATGATGACTGCAGCATTCCTGTGAGTTAAGGCAGACTGGACTTTACATACTTACAGATTGGAGCCCAATGATATATCTGAACTCAGACTATGTCCCCTTGGGTACCCTACCCCAGAGCTCTGAAAGGCCATCTCTTAACTTTTATGTTACTGTCCCATGATACCTCTATGACTTAACTTCTTTCTTGGGAAAAGTGAGCACCTCTATGACAGTATTAATTACCTTAGGAGTAAGATGCTATTGAATATACAATAGGAGTCAGAAGTCTACCATAGAAGTGTCATGGTTTCAGTTAACATCCCTTTTTAGGGTGCCTGGGTGGCTCAGAGGGTTAAGCCTCTGCCTTTAGCTCAGGTCATGATCTCAGAGTCCTGGGATCGAGGCCCATGTCAGGCTCTTTGCTCGTGGGGAGTCTGCTTCCTCCTCTTTCTCTGCCTTGCCAATCTGCCCATTTGTGATCTCTTTCTCTGTCAAATAAATAAAATCTTAAAAAAAAATCCCTATTTTTGGGACGCCTGGGTGGCTCAGTTGGTTAAGCGACTGCCTTTGGCTCAGGTCATGATCCCGGAGACCCGAGATCAAGTCCCACATCAGGCTCCCTGCTCGGCGGGAGGCCTGCTTCTCCCTCTCTCACTCCCCCTGCTTGTGTTCCCTCTCTGGCTGTGTTTCTCTGTCAAATAAATAAAATCTTTAAAAAAAAAATCTCTATTTTTTTAACTTTATTATTATCATTATTATTATTTATGTAAGCTCTATGCCCAACATGGGGCTTGAACTTAGGACCCTAAGACCAAGAGTCGAATGCCCTATGAACTGAGCTAGCCAAGCGCTCTAACAACCCTTGCTTTCCAGTTGTATAATTAGGACTAAACTAATACACATATAGTAAATAATTTATTGTTTACCTTCCACAATACTGGATTTGGCAAGATATCCAGAAGAAGATTTCAGAGCGCCACTGAAGACAAAGAAACTGGCACCTGTCACTAAAACGGAATATAAACAGCTCAGTATAGACCTGGAGATACAAAGACTGAGAACAATAATCAAGTATTTGATAGCTGTAACTCCAACCATCATCATACAGGAAAAAAAAACATCAACTCTATATACCACGATATACAAGTAACCAATAATTCTGATGCTTATCATCGGTTTAGGAATGAAGTTTTAAGATATACTCCCTCATTGTGTTTTTCTCTCCCTCGAGTCAAGAATTAAACAATCTTGGGCGCCTGGGTGGCTCAGTGGGTTAAAGCCTCTGCCTTCAGCTCAGGTCATGATCCAAGGGTCCTGGGATCAGCCGCATCGGGCTCTCTGGTTGGCAGGGAGCCTGCCTCCTCCCCTTTCTCTGCCTGCCTCTCTGCCTGCTTGTGATCTCTCTCTGTCAAATAAATAAATAAAATCTTAAAAAAAAAAAAAAAAGAATTAAAGAATCTTACAAGCAAAGAGATCTTAGTGGTCAAGTCTAGGGTTTGGCAAACTACAACCTGTTTGGCCTGCAGCTGGTTTTTATAAGTAAAATTTTATTGGAACACAGTCATGTCCGCTCATTTGCATATTGTCGAGGTAATCTTTGAAGTATGTCAGAATTGAGTAACTGGTGACAAAGACCACAGGCTTGCAAGGCCTAAAATACTTATCACCCAGCCATTCACAGAAAAAGTTTGCTGACCCCTGATCTAAATATATATATATTTTTAGATCAAATACATTTTGAAGACAGAGATGTGGTTGGCAACCATTTTATTGACCTAGTACAGTTCTTTATTTAAAAGACAAACCTATTTAAAAGAAAAACATCTGTTACCATTATCTCATCATAAAAGAAAGGACAATCACATTTAGCTTTAAGAAAATTTCACTATGCCCCTCATCTTTATTTCTTTTTTAAAGTAATCTCCACACCCAACACAAGCTTCAAACTCACAACAGGGAGAGCAATAGTCACATGTTCCATTCACTGAGCCAGTCAGGAGCCCTCTGCTCCTCCACATCTTAAACTGGACCAAGTAATCCAATTTCCGGCCCACTGGCCCTGCAATATCTCTAACAGGTGGACATCCATTCTTTATCAAAGACTCTTTGTCACTAGACAAAGAGCCCACAATGGCACAAGGCATCCCATTCTACTTCTGGATAACTCTCGGCCTTACACAATGTGTTCTCAGACTGAGTCCAGATCTATATTCCTGTAACTTTCACTCAGTGGAGCTCATTCTAGCCTTTTGTAGCTATTGACAATAATTGAATTTTATTTCCACATACTAGAAAATCTTAAAAGTAGAGATAGCTGTTTTTCACCCTCTTCCAATCTAGACTTTTCCAGATTAAACATGTATACTTTATTCAAAAGATCTTCTTTGGGGCGCCTGAGTGGCTCAGTTGGTTGAGCAACCGCCTTCGGCTCAGGTCATGATCCCGGAGGCCCGGGATCGAGTCCCACATCGGGCTCCCTGCTCGGCGGGAAGCTTGCTTCTCCCTCTCTCACTCCCCCCTGCTTGTGTTCCCTCTCTCGCTGTGTTTCTCTCTGTCAAATAAATAAAATCTTTAAAAAAAAAAAAAAAAAGATCTTCTTTGACCTAGTTTCTAAATGTTTCACAGGCCTTGAATCATTCTCTAAAGAACCTCCAGTTTTATCAATGGATATCATCAATTACATTAATGATATCCAGAACTTAATTCAAATATTCCTATTCAAAAATAGGTGTCACGTGACTAACAGAGAGCACTGTGGACTTATCACCCACCTGACTGTGGAGATCATACTGAATACACATGTGACAAAGGCCTTTTATGCCTTTACTAAACAACCGATCGAAAATATATACTGAGGACAGTGACCTATGTCACTGTCAGCCAGAGACGTGCTTCATAAAGCATACTAAAGAAAACTAGTTATGGTAAATATTCTAAGGAAAAACAAGATTCATAGTCAAATAAATTTGGGAAGGGCAGGCACTATCTTCCTTTTGGAAATTATAATACACATCAGTCTGTTAAAGGCGCCAAAAAGTCCTATAGTAAAGAAATGTTTAAACTTGTTTAACCCAGATTTCTCAGTGTATTATGCAAGACTTCCACTTATTTATTTTTTAAAACCACAGAATCTGATAAAACACCTTAAAGAATTCCACCATAAGCAATGCTTCTTAAATTTCAATATGCATTTGAACAGAGGGCCTTGTTAAAAAACAAATTCTAATTTAGCAGATTTGGGGTACAGATTCTTCACTTCTAACAATTTCCTCAGTGATGAGGCCACACTATGAGTACTACTGAACTAAGAAGCCTTCTTTCAAAATCCAGTCAACCTATTAATTAATATTCTTTGGATATGGTCATTCCACAAGCTTCAAATCTATCTAAGCATATTCTCACTAAGGGGCCTCGTCTCCTAACTTCAAATATCAATTCTAGCCTGCCAATACCCTGAGGCAGTATTTTTGAAATGTTCCTATTATTAGTAGAGATCCCATTTGCAACTCTGAGTCTGGCTACTTGGGGAGTCAATGTAATCTTGGAGAAAGTTTAATTTCACCAAATTGTTTGTGGCCACCTAGCTAGAAAGTAAGAGTTGTGGGGCTGAGATATCCAACTTTCCAAGTCCAGTACAATTTTTACCATGTCAATCAGCTCAAATACTCACCCTTTCTGGGCTGATTGTGAATACTGATAGCCTGGGTCTGATAATTTCCATCATCATTCTGTACACACACAAGATGAGAGTCTGCCTTCTCATTGAAGCAGGCACCTCCTGCCAGGACATGCTCATTGGACTTGTTCATGGCTTTCATCATCTGCAATCAAAGAAGAGGGTTAACTTTCTTATTCTGCCAAAAATGGGCATTTTTTTTGGGCCTGGCACAGCACAACTCCTTTACCTCAAAGACAAAAAACAGTAATGAAAACAGTGAAAAATAAGTCACCATTGGGGAAAAAAAAACAAACAAACCAGGCACAAAAAACTCGTTGTATAGTTTATAGGTGCTTTATATTAATAACCTAGGTAAGAACATGACATATTTTGCATTCATCTTTTTGGTATTTGTGTTGCTGCACCGAACTCAAGTAACATTATAGTTTAGCTAATTACAGTAATTTCTCCTACCCACTGGATTCTCTTAGGATATACACACTGAAATTTTAAGTCAAAAGATTGTTCCATATGTAAGTACATCTGCCCTCTTTTCCCATATCCACACAAAGGAGTGTTTTCCTCTAGAAATATATAAACTCCATTGCTTAATTTTACTGACTTGTGTTTGAAATCATCAACGAAGTCACTTAATATGTTGCTTTGGTTTTTTTTTTCAGTTTTTTACTTAAATTCCAGTGAGTTAACATACAGTGTAATATTAGTTTCAGCAGAAGTTACACTTACATACAACACCCAGTGCTCATCATAACAAGTACCCTCCTTAATACCCATCATCTATTTAACCCATTCCCCTGTCAAACTCCTCTCCAGCAGCCCTCAGTTTGTTCTCTACAGTTAAGAGTCTGTTCTATGATTTGCCTCTTTTTGCCCCCTATATTCATCTGTTTCATATCCTAAATTGCACATACGAGTGAAATCATATGGTATTTGTCTTCCTGACTTATTTCACTTAGCATAATACACTCTAGCCCCATTCATGTCATTGTAAATGGCAATAGTTCATTTTTGAGGGCTGCATAATATTCCATTGTATGTATGTTTGTGTGTATGTGTATCTTCTTCTTTATCCATTCATCAGTTGCTAGACATTTGTGCGCTTTCCATAATTTGGCTATTGTTGATAATACTGTTATAAACACCAGGGTGCATATGCCCCTTTGACACAGTAACTTTGTATCCTTTGGATAAATACTTAGTAGTATAATTGCTGGGTTGTAGAGCAGTTTTATTTTCAAGATTTTGAGGCATTTCCACAGTGCTCTCCAGAGTAGCTGCATCAGTTTGCATTCCACCAACAGAGCAAGAGGGTTCTCCTTTTTTCACATCCTTGCCAACATCTGTTGTTTCCTGTGTTGTTAATTTTAGCATTCTGACAGGTGTGAGGTGGTATATCTCATTGAGTTTTATTTTGTATTTCCCTGATGATGAGTGACACTGAGCATCTTTTCATGTGTCTATTAGCCATCTGGATGTGTTCTTTAGAAAAATGTATGTTCTTGTCTTCTGCCCATTTTTTTTAAAGATTTTATTTATTTATTTGACAGAGATGGAGATAACAAATAGGCAGAGAGGCAGGCAGAGAAAGAGGGAGGAAGCAGGCTCCCCGCTGAGCAGGAAGCCCAATGAGGGCCTTGATCCCAGGACCCTGAGATCATGACCTGAGCCGAAGGCAGAGGCTTAACTCTCTGAGCCACCCAGGCACCTCTTCTGCCCATTTCTTAACAAAATTATTTGCTTTTTGAATGTTGAGTTTGGTAAGTTCTTTATAGATTTTGGATACTAACTCTATCAGATACGTCAGTTGCAAACATCTTCTCCCATTTCAAAGGATGCCTTTTAGTTTTGTTGATTATTTCCACAGCTGTGCAGAAGCTTTTTATCTTGATGAAGTCCTAATAGTTCCTTTTTGCTTTTGTTTCCCTTGTCTCTGGAAACTTACCTAGTAAGAAGTTGCTACAGCTGATGTTAAAGGAGCTTTCTTTTTTTTTTTTTTTCTTTTCTTTAAAGATTTTATTTATTTGACAGACAGAAACACGGCCAGAGAGGGAACACAAGTAGGGAGAGTGAGAGAGGGAGAAGCTCCCTGCCGAGCAGGGAGCCCGATGTGGGACTCGATCCCGGGTCTCCGGGATCATGACCTGAGCCAAAGGCAGTCGCTTAACCAACTGAGTCACCCAGGCGCTCCATAAGAGCTTTCTGCTTGTGTTCGCCTCTAGGATGGTTTCCTATCTCACATTTAGGTCTTAATCCATTTTGAATTTATTTTTGTGTATGGTGTAGGGAAGTGGTCCAGTTTCATTCTTCTGCATGTTTTTGTCCAGTTTTCACAGCACTATTTGTTGAAGACATGGTATTTTTTCCACAGCTAATATAATCTTCAATGGGGAAAAGCTCTCAGCTTTTCTTTAGGCTCAAGAATAAGACAGGGATGTCCACTTTCACCATTGTTATTTAACATAATACTGGAAGTCCTATACTCAGCAATCAGACAACAAAAAGAAAAAAAAAAAACACTTCCAAATTGGCAAGGAAGAAGTCGAACTTTCATTATTTTCAGATGACATGAGACTCCATGTAGAAAGTTTCCTGAAAGACTCCACCAAAAAACTGCTAGAACTGACATATGAATTCAGCAAAGTTGCTATAAAATCAATATACAGAAATCTGTTACACTTCTATACACCAATAATGGAGCAGCAGAATGAGAAATCAAGAAATCTATCTCATTTACAATTGCACCAAAAAATAAGATACCTAGGAATAAACCTAATCAAAGAGATGGAAGAGCTGTACTCTAAAAACTATAAAACATTTATGAGAGAAATCAAAGATGACATGAAGAAATGGAAAAGCATTCCATGCTCATGTACTAGAAGAACAAATACTGTTAAAACATCTATACTATCCAAAGCAATCTACATATTTAATGCAATCCCTATCAAAATACCACTAGCATTTTTCATAGAGCTAGAACAATCCTAAAATTTGTATGGAACTACCAAAGACTCTGAATAGACAAAGCAATCTTGAAAAAGAAAAACAAAGCTGAAGGCATCACAATTCCAAACTTCAAGTTATATTACATAGCTGTGATGATCAAGACAGGATGGCACTGGCTACAAAAAATGGACACATAGATCAATGGAACAGAACAGAGACCCGAGAAATGGACCCATAACTATATGGTCAACTAGTCTTCAACAAAGCATGAAAGAATATCTATCTAATGGAAAAAAGTCTCTTCAACAAATGCTTTGTTCTTACCAAAGATTTAAGGTAATAATTCTGAACTTAACCTGAAAAAACTCACAGGCCACCATTTTGTATCTAGTAAGCAAATCTGAACTTATGTTGTCTTGGTGCTAAACTCTAGCTTCTGACTGAAATAGGATAGTGATAATTTGTTTTTTAGTTTCCATTTTTTCCTTCATGCCATTCCAGTTGTCCACCTTTCTGATTCAATCTTTAAACTGTTTTAATCTTTCAAAAATCTAGTCCAAAACTTTTGTTTTACTCCCCTCTTCCTCTTATATTACAAATTGCAGTACTACAGTGTGAAAATACCAGATGAGTGTTTTGACACCTTTTATATTCCTGTATCAACACAGTCAAAGCAAAATAATGTGAGGTGAAATTGACATACAAAAAATTAACCTTTCAAAGTGAACAATTCAGTGGCATCTAATAAATTCACAATAGTGTGCAATAGTAACCTTTCTCTAGTTCCAAAACATTTTCATCACTCTAAAGTAAAAAGCCTTCCTGTAACTGGTTTCTTCCACTCCCGATCCTAACCACCAATCTGCATTCTTTATAAATTTATTCTGGCTATTTCATACAAATGGGACCATATACTATGTGACCATGGTGTCTAGCTTCTTTCACTTATATAATATTCTGGAAGCTCATCCACTGGGTAGCATGTATTAGTACTTCACCTCTGTTTATGGCTAAATAATACACACATATATATATACAATATACACTTTCATATACATGCATCAGAGTTTTTTGTTTGTTTGTTTTAAAGATTTTATTTATTTATTTGACAGAGAGAAACACGGCTAGAGAAGGAACACAAGCAGGGGGAGTGAGAGAGGGAGAAGCAGGCTTCCCACCAAGCAGGTCTCTGGGACCATGACCTGAGCCGAAGACAGTCGCCCAACAACTGAGCCACCCAGGCGCCCCTACATGCATCGGAGTTTATCCACCCATCCATCCATGCACATTTCAGCTATGCCCACCTTTTGACTACTGTGAATAGTGCTACTCTAAAAAAATGTGCAGATACACTTGTTTGTGTAACTGTTTTCAATTTTGGGGGGTATATACTTGGAGGTGGAATTGCAGGGCCATACAGTAATTGCGTGTCTAACTTTCTGAGGAGTTGTCAAACTCTGTTTCACAGTGGATGAACTATTTTATATTCTCACCAACAACATATAAGGACCCAATTTCTCTACATCCTTGCTGACGCTTGTTTTTTTCTGTTGTTTTATAGCCATCATAGTAGGTGTGAAGCAGTACCTCATTGTGGTTTTGATTTGCATTTCCCTAATGACTAAAACATTAAGCATCTTTTCATCTGCTTGTTGGCATCTTAATATCTTCTTCGGAGAAATGTCTATTTCATAGACACAAAAATGTCTATTTCAAAAGTCCTTTGCCCATTAAAAAAAAAAAAAAAGATTTTATTTAGGGGTGCCTAAATGGCTCAGTTAAGCAGCTGCCTTTGGCTCAGGTCATGATCCCAGAGTCCTGGGATCAAGCCCTGCATTAGGCTTCCTGCTCAGTGGGGAAACTTTCTCCCTCTCCCCTGCTCATACTTTTTCTCACTTTCTCAAGTATCTCTCACATATACTTACTTGAGAGAGAGGAAGAGAGAGCGCAAGCAGACTCCATGCTGAGTGCAGCCTCACGAGCAGTTTGGATCCCACAACCCCAAGATCATGACCTGAGCTAAAACCTAGAGTTAGACACTCAACCAACTGAGCCACCCAGGGCCCCTGAATCCATTGCCCATTCACAAAAAAAAAAAAAAAAAAAAAAAAAAAAAGTGTTTTATTAGTTTCAGGTGTACAATATAGTGATTTAACAATTCCATATATCACCGAGCGCTCATCACAAGTGCACCCCTTAATCCCCATTACCTATTTAACCCACCTCCCACCCATATCCCCTGGTAACCATCAGTTTGTTCCCTGTTCTCTATAATTAAGAGTTGGTTTCTTCATTTGTTTCTTTCCTTTTCTCCTCCCCCTTTGCTCATCGTTTTGTTTCTTAAATTCCACAGAAGAGTGAAATCATACAGTATTTGTCTTTCTTTAACTTCTATCACTTAGCCTTATACTCTCTAGCTCCATTCATGTCCTTGCAAATGACAATATTTCATGCTTTTTGATGGCTGAGTAGTATTCCACTGTGCACATATACCACTTTTCTTTATCCATTCATCACTCGATGGACATGTGAGCTCTTTCCATAATTTAGCTATTGTAAATAATGCTGCTAGAAATATAGGGGTGCATGTACATCTCTGAATTCATGTTTTTGTATTCTTTGAGTAAATACCTATTAGTGCAATTGCTGGGTCATAAGGTAGTTCTATTTTTGACATTTTTAAAAAAAAATATTTTATTTATTTAACAGAGAGGAACACAGCCAGAGAGGGAACACAAGCAGGGGGAGTGAGAGAGGGAGAAGCAGGCCTCCCGCCGAGCAGGGAGCCCGATGTGGGGCTCGATCCCAGGTCTCCGGGATCATGACCCAAGCCAAAGGCAGTCGCCCAACCAACTGAGCCACCCAGGCGCCCTATTTTTGACATTCTTTTTAAAGATTTATTTGAGAGAGACAGAGAGTGCTCATGCATGAGTGGGGAAGGGGCAGAGGGAGAGGGAATATCTTTAGCAAACTCCCCACTGAGCATGGAGTCCGAAACAAGGCTCAATTCCATGATCCCGGGATCATGACTTCAGGCGAAATCACGAGTCAGGTGCTTAAACAACTGAGCCACCCAGGCACCATACCTGTTTTTAGCTTTTTGAGAAACTTCCAGACTGTTTTACACATTGGCTGCATCAGTTTGCATTCCTACCAATGGTCCATTAGTGTTCATTTTTCTCCTCATCCTCACCAACACCCACTGTTTCCTGTGTTGCTGACTTTAGTCATTCTAACAGGTGTGAGGTGGTATCTCATTGTAGTTTTGACTTGCACTTCCCTGATGGTAAGTGATGATGACATCTTTTCATGTGTCTCTTGGCTATCTGGATGTCTTATTTGGAGAAATGTCTATTCATGTCTTCTGTCCATTTTAATTATATTGTTTTGGGGGTGTTGAGTTTGATAATTTCTTTATATATTTTGGATACTAACCCTTTATTGGAATAAATCATTTGCAAATATCTTCTCCCATTCCAGATTGCCTTTTAGTTTTGTTGATTGCTTCCTTCGCTGTGCAGAAACTCAATTCTGATGCAGTCCCAACAGTTTATTTTTGCTTTTGTTTCCCTTGCCTCTGGACACATATCTAGAAAAAAGTGGCCCTGTGCCCATTTCTTAATGGGACTGTCTTTTGCTGCTGAGTTAAAAGAATTCTTTATATCTTCTAGATATCAGACCCTTGTCAGATATATGATTTGCAAATATTTTCTCTCATGTGTAGATTGTCTTTCACTTTCTTGTTAATGTCCTTGAATGCAAATGTCCTTTTAAGTCCAATTTATTTTTTCTTTTGTTACTTGTACTGTTGTAAATTATCTGAGAATCCATTGCCAAATCTAAAGTTATGAAAAGTTACCCTTCCCCCCACAAAGAGCTCCATGGTTTTAGCTCTTATATTTAGGTCACTGATATGTTTTCTTTTCTTTCTTTTTTTTTAAGGTTTAATTTATTTATTTGTCAGAGAGAAAGAGAAAGTGCACAAGCAGGGGGAGCACCCAGCAGAGAGAGAAGGTGCCAAAGGGAGAAGTAGGCTCCCTGCTGAGCAAGGAGCCAATGCAGGACTTGATCCCAGGACCCCGGGATCATGACCCGAGCCAAAGGCAGACGCTTAACCGACTGAGCCATCTAGATGTCCCCACTGATCCATTTTCAGTTAAGTTTTATATATGGTATGAACAATTTCATTCTTTTACATGTGGAAACCCAGTTGTCCTAACACCATTTGCTGAAGGTGATTCATTCATCATTAAATGGTCTTGGCACCCTTGTCAAAATGAACTGACCATAAACGTATAGATTTATTTCTGGATTCTTAAGTCTACTCCATGCCAGTACCACACTATTTTGATTATTGCAGTCTTGCAGTAAGTTTTGAAGTTGAGAAGGATGACTCTTCCAATTTTGTTCTTATACAAGATAATTTTGGCTTTGGAGACCCTTGCAATTCCAAAAGAATTTGAGTACTGGCTTCTTCTCTGGAAAAAAAAAAGGCTACTGGAGTTTTGATAGGGTTTGCATTGGATCTATAGATCCACTCTGAATAATACTGACACCTTAACAATACTGTCTTCAAATCCATGTCTTCACATTATTGAGGTTTTCTTCATTTCTTACAACAATGTTTTGTAGTTTTTAAAGTACAAGTCTTTTACCTTCTTGGTTAAATTTATTCCTAGATATTATACCAGTACAATTCGAAGATACTGATGAGGGAACAGAAGGCAAGCTGAGGACAAAGCAGAAGCTGACACCCTGCAGTCTCCCCCACTCCTGGGTGGGACAAGTGTGACTTTCTTGCAGGAATCTCCCAACTATCTTAATGTTAATACCTTACTAAAAAAGGAAAAACAACCTTAACTTGACAATGGCAAGGTTTCTGGTATTCAGTAGGTCTTCTTTAGCACAAGAAAGTTCTTTTGAAACCTCCCTTTTCCCTACCTCCCCCAACCCTACAGTATATAATCAGCCACTCCTCACAAACCCAGTGCCCCAGCTCTTTCTGCCCATGGGCCCTGTCCCAAAGCTTTAGTAAACCAACCAGTTAGCACCAAAGACGCCTCAAGAATTCTTTCTTGGTCATCGGCTCTGGACTCTACCCCACTGAATCTCACTAATCTTGTAAAACTTCATCAATATCATGATCTCCTTTATGCTGAGTGAAATAAGCCAAGCAGAGAAAAGTATATGATTTCACTTGTGGAGCATAAGGAGTAAGATGGAGGACAGTAAGAGAAGGAAAGGAAATGTGAATTGGGGTAAATCAGAAAGGGAGACAAAACATGAGAGACTTTGGACTCAGAAATAAACTGAGGGTTTTGGAGGGGCTGCGCGAGCCTGGTAGTGGGCCTGAGGGCACGTATTGCATGGAGCACTGGGTGTGGGGCATAAACAATGAATTTGGAACACTGAAAAAATAAATTATTAAAAAATATATTTGCCACACTTTCTGGCACTCAAAAAAAAATCGTGATCTCCTGGCTTTGTTCTGTTTTGTTTTAATATATTACTACATCACAAGAGGCATCCAAATAACTGAATATTCCTTTCACACTGATGTTTATCATCCTCACTAATTCAAACCACTTCTGTCATCTGTCAGGGTTTTCCATAGATTACCTTTAAGTAAATTTCCCGCAAACAAGGTAAGTCAGCAGGAAGAGTCCTATTTAGCAAAGTCAGTTACTGACAGACTAATTTAGGTTCTTATTTGCAATTTATATTTGTATCATATAAAGAAACTGATATAATCACATATAATTTTTTTAAAAGTAAACTCTATCCTCAACATGGGGCTCAAACACATGATCCTGAGATGAAGAGTCGAATGCTGTACTGACTGAGCCAGTCAGGCACCCTCACATTTAAATTTAAATTTAAATTTAAAGAATGTTATATTTATCACTTCTTCCAGATCTTTAGGCTAAAGTGGTTTCTAACTTTGTCTATACTAAGCAGATTAAGAAATATTCTCAATTCATACATTCTAAATAAATTAGCTAGCTTCTAAGAAATAATTCCCTTGAAATTGTCAATTTCAAGCTCAATGAGATAAACTTCATACTTCTTTATATATCACACTTTTACCTTTTTTATTTTTTTTAAGATTTTATTTATTAGAGAGAGAGAGAGACAGTGAGAGAGAGCATGAGAGGGGGGAAGGTCAGAGGGAGAAGCAGACTCCCCGGCCAAGCAGGGAGCCCCATGTGGGACTCAATCCCAGGACTCTAGGATCATGACATGAGTTAAAGGCAGTCATTTAACCAACTGAGCCACCCAGGCGCCCACACTTTTACCTTCTTAAAATCATGTGCATATACACCAAGAGATGTTTCCCAACTATTCAAAGGACTTTGCTGACCATAAAAGTTACATTTGTCATATGATGATATAAATACGCAACTTTCTAGTTCTGCTAATTCTTTGCTCTATCGATTCAAACTCTGTAACATCTCCTCTATCTACCCCTATTTTCCCCAGTGTTCAAGATATATCTACCTCTTTTCTGGACATAATAATAACCTTATAGGGCGCCTGGGTGGCTCAGTGGGTTGAGTAAAACTCAGGCTCAGGTCATGGTCTCGGGGTCCTGGGATCGAGGCCCACATCAGGCTCTCTGCTCAGTAGGGAGCCTGCTTCCTCCTCTCTGCCTACTTGTGGCCTCTCTCTCTGTCGAATGGATAAATAGAATCTTTGAAAAAATAAAAAGCAAAAACAAAAACCTTATAACTGGTTTTCACAGTCATTCTCTGTCAATTCTGATTCATTTCACACAATGTTTCCATATTTACCAAAGCACAGCACTGATCATATCAATCTTTCTACCCTGTCCTCTGCTCAAAATAACTAGCTTCCCATGATCTTACTCCAAACCAGCTTTCCTGTCTTGCTTCCCTTCCTACCATATCCTTATTTGCAGGACTACTACTTCATTTGCAGGACGGATGTGCTACCATTTCCCACCTCTGAGCTCTTCAGCCTTCCCTTTCATCCCCTGTATCCAATCACCTGGAAACACTACCCCCAAAACAAGGCCTAGTAAAAATACCAATTCCTGCATGCAGCCTTCTTTAATTCCCAGACACCAATGTGACTGCTTCCTTTTTGGAACTGCCATAGCACACTGTTTGTATTTCTTAACCTGCATCAGCAACATTCAGTTTTGGATTATGATTAAGAACAAGGACTCAAGCCAGACTGCCTGCATTTCCTGGCTTTGCTATTAATTCTCTGTGTTCCCTTGGGCAAGTTACTTGATTTCTCTCTGTCTCAGTTTCCTCCTCTGTAAAGGGGATAATAAAAGTACTATTTCATAGAGTTATGAGGATTAAATATTTATAAAGTGCTTAGAACAGCACCAAGAACATAGTAAGTACTGAAGTGTTTACAAATAAAATTTGTATGCGTGTTTCCTCTACTTTACTTATAAAATTGTAAAGCAATCTAAAAATCGGTGGCAAGTCATTCAACCAAGTACCTCTTATGAGATAATGGGATTCAGACCCTTCCTAAGAGCTCATGGATTGGTGAAAATGACACACTGATAAAAGGCAAGGACAACTGCTGTGACAACATTATGTGCAAAACAGCTAACATCTACGGAAGGTCAACCTCCAGCCGGGAACTGAGCTAAATGCTACACGGGTCTTATCGCAAAAGACTTTTAACATAACAAGTGAAGCAGTACAGAAGCTTTATCTTCCTGTGTTTCCCACCCCCAGAGTCTAGCCATCCCAGAAGACAATCATTAAAAACCAGTTAAAAGAATACAATTCTAGGAATGATTGTGTTGGAAGAATGGGTGAGGAATCATAACATCTAATCCATCTCTGAATTAACATGCCATGTCTTTCAATTTCCTGGATCTCATGCTAAAAAAAACGACATGCCTTATTTAATCTTTTGATTTAAAGTGGAAAGGAATTTATATGTACAGAAGTTTATGCATGACCCTGAGGAATAGCTAGTTTCTATATAATGTGTAAGGCTTAGCACAAGGCCTTGCTTATGGTAGGTGCTGAATAAATATTTGCTGAATATGCTAATTAAACTTATTAAATAGGGATGGTTTGTCTTATTCATGAAGTTATACTAAATGTTATTCATATGACTTAAAAATTTAATTTTTTTGGTTCATATACAATTGCAGTGTCACATAGATTAGGTACCTAATAAAATAAGTTTTAATGATTTAATTCTATAAACATTTATCAAATGACTGAAAATGACTAAGTAGAAAGATACCGCAGATACATGGAAAATTTATGAAAGCAATGCATCAGAGATACAATGAAGAATGAAAGACCAGACTCTCTGCCCTCAAGGGACTCAAAATTCAGAGCAGAACAGGTTTCATACTCATCAGCTATACAAGTTACATGAATAAAGAAGGATAGGAAAACAGAGGAAAGAAAGTGGTACTGTCTGGGGGATGGAGAATCCTAGGAAGGTTTGAATTGGCTATGAAATCAGGTGCAAAGGAAGAACACTTTGGATGAAGAGAAAGTCATGAGTGAAGGAACAGAAATAGAACTGAGAAAAGAACACTGAGCTGAGTAATGATGGAACAGAGAGGAATATCCTTGCCTGGAGATATTTTGGAACAATATAAACATCCTTCCCATCAGCTAGAGTTCACCTGCGCCCAGAAGCTAGCACTCAAGTTCAAGTCAATGTGGTACATTCCTTCTAAACTGACTTTGTTGAGGATTTTTATCATGAGTGGATGTTGTACTTAGATGCTTTTTCTGCATCTATTGAAGTGATCATGTGTTTTTTATCCTTTCTTCTTTTTTTTTAAGATTTTATTTATTTATTTGACAGAGAGAGAGAGACCACAAGTAGGCAGAGAGGCAGGCAGAGAGAGAGGAGGAAGCAGGCTCCCTACCGAGCAGAGAGCCCAATGCGGCCTGGATCCCAGGACCCTGGGATCATGACCTGAGCGGAAGGCAGAGGCTTTAACCCACTGAGCCACCCAGGCGCCCTATCCTTTCTCTTGTTGATGCAATTTATCACATTGATTTGTGAATACTGAACCACTTTTGCATCCCAGGAATAAATCCTACTTGATCATGATGAATAATTTTTTTTTCTTGGTGAATAATTTTTTAAATCTTTTTTTAAAATAATTTTTTTTTAATCTTTTGCTGGATTTGCAACTCCTTTCATTCTTTTGAAAAGAAGACTATCAGCTCCTCCTCCCCTAAGAGAAAAGAAATGTATTCTTTGAAAGCCAGAAAATAAAACATTCCTCAAACAGATTTCAGGGCCATCTGTTCTTGCTAGTGCTACAATGAACCTTTGAAATTATGCTTTTGTAAGTTCACATCTCTCTGAAGAATATGTGTAGACTTGAATTAAAATAAACCAAAACTCCTAGTTTAGCACCATAGAGTGGGAAGAAATCTCTAGAGGCCATTCAGCCTAAATTTACTAGATGGGGAACTGAACAGACATATAATTCCACAGACTCTGGCATTATATCACAACCAACATAAATTTATCTATTCTTTGGTACTGGGTAAAGGATTAACAAAACTTTGAGACTTGAGATTTTGACATTAGGCTAATTCTTTGGCTCTATTCCCATGGTGACCTGATAATAGGTAGAATGTCCACTATATTACTAAAAAGCAAACAAAACAAAAACAACTGATTTTTTATAATTATATTTAAAATTGACAAAATGTACATATTTAAAATGTACAATCTGATGAATTTTGACAAGTGTATACCCTCATAAAAACAGCATTTGAAATCACTCTCTACTCTGTTTCATTGATCTATATGTATGCATTTACAGCAAAATAACACCATCTTGATTATTCAAGCCTTAACATCAGGTAGTATAAGTCCTTGAATTATGTCCTTTTTTCAAAGTTGTTTTGGCTAGGGGCACCTGGGTGGCTCAGTCAGTTAAGCATCTACCTTCAGCTCAGGTCATGATCCCAGGGTCCTGTGACTGAGCCCCACCTGGGGTTCCCTGCTCAGCAGGAAGTCTGCTTCCTCTAATTCTCCACTCCCCTCACCTCCTCACTCATGCTCTCTCTCCCAAATAATAAAATCTTTTTTTTTTTTTTTAAGATTTTATTTATTTGACAGAGAGAAACACAGCCAGAGAGGGAACACAAGCAGGGGGAGTGAGAGGGAGGGGAAAAGCAGGCTTCCCGCCGAGCAGGGAGCCTGATGTGGGACTCGATCCCAGGTCTCCGGGATCAGGACCCGAGCTGAAGGCAGTCGCTTAACCAACTGAGCCACCCAGGCGCCCCCCAAATAATAAAATCTTAAAAAAATAAAAATAAAAAAGTTGTTTTAGCTATTCTAGGGTCCTTGTATCTCCATATAAATTTTAAAATCAGCATCTCAATTAAAAAAACAAACAAACAAACACCTGCCAGCATTTTGACTGGGATTGCGCTGAAGCTATGGATCAATCTGGGGAAAAGTTACATCTTAACAATACTGAATCTTCCAGTCCTTAAATACAGTATCTCTCTTCACTTATTTCGGTCTTCTTTAATTTTTTTTTTAGAAGATTTTCTTTATTTGAGAGAAAAAGAAAAAGAAAGAGAACAGGAGGTGGGAGGGAGAGAGAATCTGAAGCAGATTCCACACTGAGCAGAGCCCAGTGTGGGGCTCAATCTAATGACCCATGGGATCATAACCAGAGCTGAAATCAAGTCAGAGGTATAACTGACTGAGCCACCCAGGTGCCCCATAAATTCTAATTTCTTAATGTTTATTATTAGTATACAAGAATATGACTGCTTTTTACAAAGGATCTTGCTAAATTCACTTATTAGAGCTAGTAGCCATTTTGTAAGTTACTTAGGATTTCCTACATAAAAAACAATCATGTTATTTGTGAATAAAGACAATATTCTTTTTCCAGTCTATGTTCATCTTATTTTGTCTTCTTGTCTTATATTGTCTATTCTTGTCTTATTACACTGGCTAAAAGCTCCAATGAAATGCTGAACAGAAATAAGAGTAGACATCCTCTCCTTATTCTTTTTTTTTTTTTAAGATTTTATTTATTTATTTGACAGAAACACAGCTAGAGAGGGAACACAAGCAGAGGGACTGAGAGAGGGAGAAGCAGGCTTCCCGCCAAGCAGGAAGCCTGATGTGGGGCTCGATCCTGGGTCTCCAGGATCATAACCCGAGCCAAAAGCAGTCGCTTAACCAACTGAGCCACCCAGGTGCCCCTCCTCTCTTTATTCTTAATCTTAAAAAAGGAAGCATTTATTCTGTTACCATTTGGTATATTAATTGTAGGTTTTCATGGATGTGTTTACTAAGTTGTAGAAGTTCTCTTCTACTCTTGGAATACCAAGATACATATAAACATTATATGCATTTTGAATGAAAGTTGAAATCTGTCAAATGCTTTTTCTCCATCATGTGATTCACCTTTTTTCATTTTAATATGATGAGTTACAGATTGATTTTTTAATGTTACCAACTTAGCATTCTTGGAATAAACCCCACTATCTTTCTGATATTGATTTCTAATTTAATACTCTTGCTGTCAGAGACCATATTTTGTATAATTTGAATCCTTTTAAATTTATCAGGACTTGCTTTATACCACAAACGATGGTCTCTCTCCTAATGTTCTGTGTACACTAGAAAAGAATTTGTGCTCTGCTGCTTGTGGGTGAGGTGTTCTATAAAACCACTCAAGTTGAAATGGTTGACAGTGTTGTTCCAGTTTTCTAGATCTCTGATGATTTGCTGTCTACTTCTAACAATGATTAAACAGGAGATATTGAAATCTCCAAATATAGTCATCATCTTGTCTATTTATCTTTATAGTTCTATCATTTCTTGCTTCAAGAATTTTGAAGTTCAGTTATTAATGCATAAATGTTTAGGACTGTTATATCCTTTTGATGAACTGATCACTTAATAATTATGAAATGTACCTTTTTATCCCTGGTAATACTTTTTATTCTAAAATATACTTTAATATTACTCTATCTACTCAAGCTTTCTTTTGATTAATATTACCACGGTATATGATTTTCCATTCTTTTACATTTAAACTATTTGTCATAATATTTCAAGTGGTTTTCTTCACAACATAGAGTTGAATCTTACTTATGTATCCAATTGGATGATCTCTGTCTTTTAACTGAGGATGTTTAGAACACTTATACATAACATGATTACTGATATGGTTAAGTTTAAATCTAACATCTTGCTATTTATTTTCTACTTTTGCTATCTCCTTCTGGTTTCTTTTTCTTTTTCTTCAGCCTTTGTAAGATTCGAGTTTATCCTCTTTGTTGGCTTATTAGCTATACCTCTTTTAGTTTTTCTAGTCATTGCTTCTGGGTTTATACCTTTAATTTATCAATCTACTTTCAAATAATACTATAGCATATCCTATGTCATATAAGAACCTTACATCTGTATACTTCCATTTCCCTTTCCCTGGCTTTTGTGACATTTTTGTCATACATTTTGTTTCTGTATATGTTCAAAATTCCACAATATATCTTATTATTTTTGTTTTAAACAACTGTCTTTTAAAGAGATTTTATATGTACCTGCATATTTACCATTTCTGTTGCTCTATACTCCTATATGAAGAGCCAGACTTCCATTATTTGGTATTCTCCATGAAGGACTTTCTTTAACACTTCTTATACATTAGGTCTACTGGTAATAGATTCTTTAAGCTCTTGTATTTCTAAAGAAGCATTTTTTAAAAAAAATTTTATTTATTTGACAGAGAGAAACACAGCCAGAGAGGGAAACACAAGCAGCGGGAGGAAGAGAGGGAGAAGCAGGCCTCTCGCCAAATAGGCAGCCCGATGCAGGGCTTGATTCCACAACTCTAGGATCATGACCTGAGCTGAAGGCAGAGGCCCAACTACTGAGCCACCCAGGTGCCCCAGTATTTTGCTTTTTGAAACATATTTTTATTGGGTATAAGTTGATGATTTTTTTTCCCAGTACTTTATAAAGATTCACTGTACTGTCTTGTGGCTTAAATTGTTTTGATAAGTAGTCTGTGTCATTCTATTTGTTCCAAGGCATATAATGTAGATTTTTTTCTTTCTCTAGTTGCTTTTAAGATTCTTCTTGTGTTAAACAGTTTGCTTAAGTTAATTATAATGTTCCTTAATGTAGTTCTCATCATGTTTTCTGCAACTGGAATTCATTAGCTTCTTGAATATATTGGTTCATACTTCTAATTTATAAGTTCCTGATCACTGAGTTTTCAAATATTTGTTGTTTACTCACCTCTTGTCTCATTTGAAGACTTCCATTACAGTGCTAGGCCAACTAACATCTCCCACAGTTTAACCATTAGGTTGTTCATTTAATTTTTCAGTCTTTTCTCTTTGTGTCTCATTTTGGATAGTTTCTATTGCTGTGTTTTTAAGTTTACTAAATTTTTCTTTGGCAGTGTCTAATCTACCATTAATTTCATCTAGTATATTTTTTATTTCATTGTCATCTTTGTTTCTTGAAGTCTGATTTGGGTCTTTTCGATATTTTCCATGTCTGTCCTTAACATGCTCTTCCCTTGATCCTGTTAAACTTAGCTTCATAGCTTCTTAGCTTCATAGGTAGGATGAAAGCAACCTGAACCTATGGATAACTTGGTTCGGTAGGAATAATCTGCCCCTAGTTCATTCTAGCTGATAAGAATACAAACTATGCCTGGCCTTGTAGGAACTGTTTTACTTGTATCTTTCTAGTGCTTTTCTCATATACATTCACTGATTAGTAGTAAGGTGAAGACACAGTGGGAACCCTCTGTATATTTCCAGAGTTCTTTCATTTCCAGTAAGCTGTTTAGCAAATTCTAGCCATCATGACCTCTCTATATTCTCAACTCTCTCTTCAACTCAGAGAGACCTCTAGGTTCAATTTGGGTTTCCTCTACCTGCATGATGGCCTGGAAACACCAGACAGTAAGGTAGGGCAATCACAGAGCTCAATTTTTCTGCCCCACTGCCCTCTTTTTTTTTTTTTACTTATCTCAAATTGACATTTAGCTACTTAAAGTGGACCTGTGTGTGAATGTGCCAGAACTGCTATAACAATCTACCACAGAGCAGACAGCTAAAACAACAGAAATTTATGGTCTCACAGTTCTGGAGGCTGAGTGTCCAAAATCAAGATGTTGGCAGAACTGGTTCCATTTTAGGACTATAAAAGAAGAATTTATTCTGGGCTTTTTTCCTTGACTTGTAGGTGGTCATCTTCTCCTTATGTTTCTCTATAACATCTTCCTTTTGTGTGTCTGGGTCCAAACTTCCCCTTTTTATAAGGACATCAGTTACACTGGATAAAGGCTCATTATAATGACTTCATTTAAATTTGATTACCTCTGTAAAGGCCCTGAAGTTAGCCCTAAAGTCATATCAATAATTGTTAAAACGATGTCTATAAAAATCAGTTTAGTACAGTGGCTAGGAGTAAGGACACTGGAATCAGACTGCCTGGGTTTGATTATGGCTCTACCACCTGCTAGTTCTATGCCTTAATACCCTCATCTATTAAAAGGAATTGAACATACTAATCTCACAGAGATAGTGTAAAAATACATAGTGCCTGCTACATAGTATACTTTAATAAGTGTTATACATTAACTTATAACTAACAATACATGTTAGTTAATAAACTGATCAAAATAATCTAATCATTGTAACATGAGTAGGGCTACCTAAACCATTAAGTGGCCTTAATGAAGGAGATTAGATAATATATATACAAAGACTACCTCATTTATTAAACTTTCCATGCTTTTGGAAATACTGTCTTTCTAGCTTTCTACTCTTAAAATCTTTCCTTAGTGGCCCCCTCTCTCCACCGTTTACATACAGATGCCAAAACTCGGGTTTCTAAAGCTCACTTTAAGTCACTTCTCTGTTTAGAACCTGCACAATCTATTTACAGATTATCATATTAAAGTCTAGATTCCTTTGCCTCATTTCTGAAGGCCTTTGAAAACCCAGCAGTATCTTTGCACAATTTTATCTCAGTCTCCTTTAGCTTCTTCTTCACGGGGAAGGTTGTTGTCTTCTATCCTCCTTTCAAAATCTCCATTCCTGGTGCTTTCCTGCCTTTTCTTCTGTAGGCATCTATCACCCTTTTCACTTGTTATATTCCATGCTTCTCTTTCTCATGCCTAAATATTATTCACTGCCCATTTCAAATCTTTTATGCATTTACATTTATAAGACATTCACATGAACATTTACAAACCTGTCCTATGTGGAACAAGCTACTCTGGCTGTTAGGGATTCAAGATCAACAGGAAATAAAGGAACATTACTGACTGCTCCAAGAGCTCTCCTATCTCTAAACTTTTGGTAAACTTGCAGTAAGTTTTAGCACTTGTTTTCACATTGTTTTATCTATACTAGTTCTGTTTCATGTCTTCATTCAATCGTATTTCTCATGCAATTACTCTTTACTAGGCAGTCTGCTAATGATGCAGTGGTAAATTAAGACAGACATAGTTCCTCATTGAAATAAGTCTGGTAAAAGGGTACCTGGGTGGCTCAGTCAGTTAAGCATCAGCCTTCAGCTCAGGTCATGATCCCAGGGTCTTGGGATCGAGCCCTACATCGGGCTCTCTGCTCAGCAGAGAGCCTGCTTGCTTCTCCCTCTCCCTGCCACTCTGCCTACTTGTGCTCTCTGTCAAATAAATAAATAAAATCTTAAAAAAAAAAAAGTCTGGTAGAGAAAACAGACAGTGAAGAAGGAATTACAAATACAGTGAACATTACACACACAGAATGTGTAGAATCTAGAGATGTTTATAACAGGGCAGAGTCACCCACGTTGGGAGTTGACTTAGCTGTCATCTAAAACTATCTGTCATCTAAACTGACACCTGAAAAATGACTGAGAGGTAGGCAGGTAATGAACAGGAAGAGTATGCATTAAAATAAGGAAATAGCTTATGCAAAGGCTTTAGAGCAAAAGAGAACACTATGGGTGTCATAGGAAGACTATGGGTAACAACAAAGAAAAGCAAATAAAAGGCAAAATGGAATATTATCATGAGTAAATAATACATAGGAAATTATTTTTTTCAACTATAAAGCGAAGAATTATTACCAACCCAATTCAAATGTCCAAGACAGAGAGAAACACTGAACTGAGATGAAATAAACAAACATAAAATATGAGCTGAAATAAAAATTGAATTAGAAGGGAAGTCCGTCTGCTGTATCAAGTAAGTGAAATAAATAATATATACAGTCAATAAACTTTATTGAAAATGAAATGCAATAAACAATAAGAAATACAGTTACTGTTTTGGAAAAAGATATCTGAACCTACACAACCATAAACCTAGGAGGCAGATAAAGACAGGTAATAGAAATAGCAGTGTTGTTATACATGTCCTAGGTTGGCACCGAAATGACTTAGAGGTCTCATAACTTTTTATAGATACACTTTTATAAACAGATCCAATTCCTAAGCACTGTATTGCAAACACCAAGGACAGTCATGTATATTACCTGCTTGAAGAGGACATCTGATTATCTTACTTCTGGACAATAGGCTCCCAGAAGGCAAGCAACATGTTCTTAACTCATCTTTGTTTTTCATATCATATAATATATTTTATTTATTTATTTATTTATTTTTAAAGATTTTATTTATTTATTTGACAGAGAGAAATGCAGCTAGAGCGGGAACACAAGCAGAGGGAGTGAGAGAGGGAGAAGCAGGCTTCCTGCTGAGCAGGGAGCCCGATGTGGGACTCGATCCCAGATCTCCGGGATCATGACCTGAGCCGAAGGCAGTCGCTCAACCAACTGAGCCACCCAGGCGCCCCATATCATATAATATATTTAATAAATGTTTGTGAAACAGAAAAAACTTCAAATTTGAGAAATAAATGTATTTTTAAAACATATCTCTTTTAAGACTATTTCAGGACAAAAATTATTTAAAAATCAGTTCATTTTAAAGACTTGATACTAACTAGTCTAGTCTATTACTTATTGATATTCCAAGGGAGGACTATTTAATAGATAAAAACTGTTAATTTTATCACAGGAAAAAATAAAGCACATGTCCTAGCTACTATTTTCTACTGTCCTGAAAAAAGCCACTGGACTGAAAGCCATGGGTAAAAAGTTTTCTTCGCACAGGTCATTATCATAAAACTTATTCTCCTGAGTTTATAAATCCAGTAAAAAATGTACATGATTCTAAGTGAAAGTAAAAAATGTTTGAGTGTACAAATGAATGATGAATAAGTGGCTGAATGAAGGGGAAAAGAAAGAAAGAAGGAAAAAATGAAAAGTCAGGGAAAAAGGCAATTTACTTTATACCAAAAAATAGTAGAAGGAGTAACTGGGGACTTACCATCCTTCTAATAAAATAAATTTTGGGACACCTGGATGCCTCAGTCAGTTAAGCCTTTGCCTTCTGCTCTTGTCATGATCCCAGGGTCCTGGGATGGAGTCCCACACTGGACTCCTTATTTAGCAGGGAGCCTTCTACTCTCTCTCTCTGCCTGCCACTCCCCCTACTTGCATATGCACAGGTAGGAGCTGGTTCTGGCACAATATCCTGCGCTCTCGGGCAAATAAATAAAATCTTTAAAAATAATAATAAAACACATTTTAACCAAGATTATATCAAATTCAGGTTCAAAATAAGACTTTTTTTTAAAATCATGATTACTGTTGGATATTTTACAACTGATTTTAGAAACTTTTTTTTTTTAAGATTTTTTATTTATTTGACAGAGAGAAACACAGCCAGAGAGGGAACACAAGCAGGGGGAGTGAGAGAGGGAGAAACAGGCTTCCTGCCGAGCAGGGAGCCCCATGTGGGACTTGATCCCAGGTCTCTGGGATCATGTCCTGAGCCGAAGACAGCCGCCCAACCAACTGAGCCACCCAGGTGCCCCAATTTTAGAAACTTTTAAATTTAAGCAAGACTTAATTTATAAATTGAGTTTGTAATTAATTACAATTAATTTGTATATTGCCATTTACAACAACGTGGATGGAACTAGAGGGTGTTATAGTAAGCGAAATAAATTATCAGAGAAAGAATATGATCTCACTGAAAAGTGGATTTAAGAAACAAAATAGAGGATCACAGGGGAAGAAAGAGGAAAAATAAAACAAGACGAAATCAGAGAGGGAGACAAACCATAAGAGACTCTTAATCTTAGGAAATAAACCGATGGTTGCTGGAAGGGTTTGGGTAGGGGGATGGACATTAAGGAGGGCACCTGATGTAATGAGCAATGGGTATTATATAAGACTGATGAACCACTGAACTCCACCTCTGAAACTAATAATGTATTACATGTTAATTGGATTTCAATTTTCAAAAAAGAAAAGAAAAAAGAAATATTGACCTTCCACTGAATTTACATTTTAATAGGTTCAAAACCTGCAACTAAAGCCCCTCTGTTCACCTAAAGAATCTTAAGCAGCTACCAAAGAGAAATGCAGAAAGCTGAGAATTCCCAGAACAAAATGGGTGGAGGACTTTGGCTCCAAATTCCTTGCTTCTAATAATCACATTATTTTAACAATAAAATATTTTTATGAAAAAAAAATAAAGACTTCACATGGCACACAGGCAAAGAGCACTGTTTATGTAATTCTGTAACGTGTTTATACAATAGAATTTGTTATAGTTACAAAATGCAACCACTTACTTGCTTTTAAAATCTTACTTAAATTCATTTAGGGAGTTAATGATTAAATATTAAGTATTGTCAAAAATAATATATACTTAAAATAAAAGGGAAAATGAAAAGATCCCACCACTAATGTTACAGATATAAAGTTAATTTTATACCTTAGTCGAAATGCAAATTTGTGGTATCAAAAGCACAATCAATGACACAACTCATGACTAAATAAATCACAAAACTAATCTCTTGATTTTCCATCATGAAATTTCTCATCACTGATCTAAGTCATACAGTATTATGAACTGACTTCACTGTCAATTAAAAAATGAAATTTAGGGCACCTGGGTGGCTCAGAGGGTTAAGCCTCTGTCTTAGGCTCAGGTCACGATCTCAGGGTCCTGGGATCTAGCCCGCATCAGGCTCTCTGCTCAGCAGGGAGCCTGCTTCCTCCTCTCTCTCTGCCTGCTTCTCTGCCTACTTGTGATCTGTCAAATAAATAAATAAAATCTTAAAAAAAAATGAAATTTAGTGCGTCTGGGTGGCTGAGTGGGTTAAGCCTCTGCCTTTGGCTCAGGTCATGATCTCAGGGTCCTGGAATTGAGCCCCGCATCGGGCTCTCTGCTCCGCAGGGAGCCTGCTTCCTCCTCTCTCTCTGCCTGCCTCACTGCCTGCTTGTGATCTCTCTCTCTCTGAGAGAAGATAATAAAATAAAATAAATGAAATAAAATCTTTTAAAAAAATGAAATTTATATATAGTCATATATTTTTCATTTTCATTTGTGTATTTACCAACGAAAAATATGCCTTGGTGATAAATCTTACCTCATTGTATCTGTTGCTGGGAATTTTGATACTGGTTTTCCGAACTTCCATGTCAACCACCAAACCTTGAACTACTGGCAATGTATATTGGTAATTTCTGAAGTCCTGGGAAAAAGCAGATCGAAGTGGAATAAAGAATTCATCAATGGCAGGATTTGATTTATAGTAATAAAAGCAGCACAAACTGAAAGAATGTGAAAATTAAAAGATCTCATTAATTTAAATAATAAGGAAATGTATAATGAAAATCCTAATGTATATATTCTAGCTCTCTAATTAGATCATAAATTCTCATAAAGAAATAGGACTATCTCATATACACCTTATATACAATATTAAACAGATATCTGAATGCTTATTACTCTGCGTTAACTGTCTTCTCCCTCTAAAGTAAGCTCCAAGAGGTAGGGACTCACACTTGTTTTCTTCTTGTTATATCCCAAATGCCACAAACAGCCTAGGCACTCAATGAGTATTTATAAAACATCCGTGTGGCTAAAGCTAAGTGAGCAAGAGTGGTAGGCGTTCTGGTCAAAGTGACAGCAAAAAGCTAGATTTCACAGTTTTATAGGCCATGATAAGGACCTTCACCTTTACTGTGAGAAGGTTTATGATCTACTTTAACAGATCTCTCTTACTTCTCTGTAAAGAATAGCCAGTAAGAGAACAAGGATAGAAGAAAGGAGATCAGATAAACATATAAAAATAATTCAGGCAAGAGGCAGTGATAACTTGGACCAAAGTGTTAACAGTTCAAAAGGTGGTGAGAAGTTATCAGATTCTAGATATATTTTGAAGAGGTAACTGACAATATCTGTCACTGGATGTAATGTGGAATGTGGAAAAAAGAGAAGAATAAAAGATGATTCTGAATTATATGGACTGAGCAACTGTAACACTGTACTTCCACTTACTGAGAGGCAGAACACGATGGGAAGGGGCAAGTGGCAAGTCTAAAGTCTGCAGAAGAACCAAGAAAGAAAGCTGTCCTAGAAGCTCAGAAAAGAAAATGTACAGATACTGTTAAGTTGTTGGATGAAATGGTATGAAAATTGTCTTCTGACTGCTTCTATTAACTCAGGGAAATTGGGGCTGAGTCATCAGCTGAAAGTGAGAAAAGGAGAAGAGGCACTGGAAATTTGAGAAAACATGAGACTAGGAATGTGTTATGGACCAGGAAAGATTGTCAGGTAAGTCTGAGAGCTTCTTTAATGGTAGTGGTCATGACTCTAAAGTGAGACCAGTGAATAGGCTACTCTTTTTGTCTTCATCCACATTCAGGCTTGGATAAAGTTATCAGTGAAGGAAATAGTAGATCCATACAGGTATGGCAATCAACCTTTTTTTTAAGATTTTATTTATTTATTTTAGAGAGAAAAGGGGGGGGGGATCTCTGCACAGAGACCCATGAGGGGCTTGATCTTAGGACCCTGAGATCATGACCTGAGCTGAAACCAAGAGTCAGTTGCTTAACTGACTGAGTGACCCAGGTGCCCCAGTTGACTTTTTTTTTTTTTAATTTTATTTATTTATTTGACAGAGAGAACATAGTAAGAGAGGGAACACAAGCAGGGGGAGTGAGAGAGGGAGAAGCAGGCTTTCTGCCAAGCAGGGAGCATGATGCTGGGCTCAATCCCGAGACTCTGGGATCATGATCTGAGCCAAAGGCAGACCCCTAACGACTGAGCCACTCAGGCACTCCCCCAACTGACTTTTGATAAGGGTGTAAAGGCAGGTAAATGAAGGAAGGATAGTCTTTTCAACAAATGGTACTGGACTAATTGGACATATGAATGAAATGAAAAATGACGATACCTCACAATTATAAACAAAAATTAACTAAAAATGGACCACAGACCTAAATATGAAACATAAAAATAAAACTATAAGCCTTCTACAAAGAAACATGGGAGAAAATATTTGTGATGTCATTCTAGTCAATAAGTTCTTAAATATCATATAAAAAGCATGCTCCATAAGAACATTAAGGAATTGAACATGAGGAGTGCCTGGGTGGCTCAGTTGGTTAAGTGTCTGCATTTGGCTCAGGTCACCGTCCTGGGGTCCTGGGATGCAACCCAGAATCAGGCTCCTTGCTCAGCAGGCAGCCTACTTCTCCCTCTTCCTCTGTTCCTCCCTGCTGCTTTTGCACTTTCTCTCTCTCAAATAAATAAATTAAATCTATTAAAAAAAAGAAACTGAACTTCAACAAAGTCAAAAACTTTTGTCCTATGAAAGACACTGTTAAAAGAATAAAACGATAAACCATATGTTGGGAGAAAATATAACAAGTGATACAAATCTACCAAAGGACTTATATTCAGAATACATTAAAAAGTCTCAAAACTCAACAACAAAATAACAACCATATTTTTTAAGTGGGCAAAAATCCGAAGATTTGCTACATTAGATATAAAGAGGGCAAATTAGCACATGAAAAAATGCTCTAAATCATTCATCATAAGCAGCATATAAATTAAAATCACAAAAATTAAGACCACTAAACTCCTATTGTAATGGCAAAAATTAAAAACAAAAAAAGAGAAATAACAAGTACTGGCAAAAAAAAAAAGAATTCTTGTATATTCCTTGTGAATGCAAACTACTAGAGGCATGCTGGTAAAGAGTTCCACAGTTCTATATAACACTAATTGTACTCTACGGCTCAACTATCCTATTCCAGATATTTACCCAAGAGAAAGGAAAACTAATGCTCACTCAAAAATTTCACACACGAATGTTTACAGCAGTTTTATTCATAACCAAAAACGAGAAACCACCCACAGATCCATTCAACAGGTAAATGGATAAACTGTGGTTCATACATATAACTGAACACTACAAAGCAATAAAGATGAATGAACTGATATTGAAGGTTACTACAATGTGCCACTCAAAAATATGTCTCTGTTAATAAGTTTGGTCTGTCTAATGTATAGGGCCTCAGCCAAAGTAGAGGAAAAAGATTATTTCCTCTCCAACAACATACAGAACACAGATGGATCTGAAATGCACTATGATAAGTAAAAGAAGACAGACTGAAAAGGCTACGTACTGTATAATTCCAATTACAGGACAGTCTACATAAGCTAAAACTATAGGGACAGAGGATCAACAGGGTGCGCTAGCAAATTTTCTGAAGTGACATAACTGTTCTATATCTTAACTGAAACAGTGGTGGTAACATAATTCTTTACATTTGTCAAAACTTTCAGAAGTATACTCCACAAAAGGTGGATTTTACTGTATATAAATGAATTTTTTTAAGAAAGGTAAATTTAACTAGGGTTTACATTTTGCTGAGCCACCATGACAAAGGGTAAGAGAGAGGCAGAGAGAGAGAAACTAGAATTACATTCCTCCAAAAAAGTGATTTTAATTATGAAACCATGGAATCTTAAGATAGAGAGAGGGAAAGGCAAGGGGAGTGAGAGACAATGGAAAAGTGTTAGAATCAATAGATGTAAATCCTAATAAGTTAGAGACAGAGAAGGGGGTTAAACGGGTTTAAAACAAGCCTCCTCTAATTTTGAACTGCAGGCAATTGAGACCCTGCAGGCTCAAGAGAAACTTCTACCCTTGTCTAAACTACCTGAGGGGCTTTCTCAGAATTAGAGTTATTATCAGAGATAAATTCTATCTGAGACCCATCTGTACTGTAGGGCAAACATCTAATTAATCACCAAACATTTGCTCTTATTTTTTTTTGCCTTGTGAATTGCCCTCCTCCCTTTGGAAGCCCCAGGCCCTTATCCCATTCCTTAGCTCAGGATGGCATGTATAACTCATTTTACCTTTCTGTCTTTTAACCCCACCTGTATGTGAGGTTCTCATATATACAAAGTTAAATTTAATTTTCTTATTAATCTGTATCATGTTAATTTAATTTTTAGACCAGCTGGAAGTATTCTCAAAAGAGAAAAAATTTTCCTCCCTAACAGTGGTGATGGAGAGTGAGATACTTCAGGAGATAACCCACTAAAAGTTTATATAAGTGGATTGATAGAGGCCATAAAACTAGATTACTAGTGTATGCTACTAGATTACAGGATAAATACTAGTTTATGTTAGTAGATTACAGGATAAATATCTCCTGTTCATTCTAAAGCAGATTATAATCAGTAAGAAAAATTACCTTGTCAAAAATGTGACTAAAAACTAAAGTTGCCAGGGAGTGATGAAGGAATGGGGACTAGAGTAGAAGGAAGGAGGGATGGGCAGAGAGAGAAAGAGGGGGGGGGGGAAGAGAGAGAGACAGAGAGATCTTATAGATTAAAATATAATTTTATTTAATTTAATTCAAAATTTCTACTTCTGGGGGTGTCTGACTGGCTCAGTTGGTGGAACATGCAACTCTTGATCTCAGGGTCATGAGTGTGAGTCCCACACTGGTGGTAGAGATTACTTAAGAAAATAAATAATTAAATAAAATGTCCACTTCTGGCCAAAAGGGAGAGAAAAGGACTGGATTTACCCTTCTTCCTGAAAAAAAACAAAAAACTGCACACAACACATGAAACAATGATTTTCAAAACACTGAATGAATTTCAGGCAACAAAGGACAGTGATCCTTGAGAGGCAGAAAACAAACAAGATGAGTTCTATGAGTATCCAGGTTATGCTTCCGAAACAGTTTCCAAGCTCAGGTACAGAAAGAGGGAACCCAGGGAGAGGCTGACAGATTTCCTGAGTTGAGGAGACAAAAGTGAGAATCGAAAAACCCAAGGTGGCTAGAGTTCACATGACCGAGTATCAAAAAGGAGAACACTGCAGAGAAGAGCTCCAAAGATTTGCACAGGGTCTCACTCCAGAATTCAGCAGAGTTCCAATCAGTGAACGTATGTGAGAAAACTTCTTGAGACCAGTGCAGAAACTACCTGAAATGATTACTAGGAACATTATCTGTTACACAGATCTGGGAATATTGCCTATTCCTAAAAACCAGAGCAGAAAACCTCACAATTAATGGGCATTAGGTTAGAATATTATTGTATGACAAAGAATTTGCTTTGTATTTGCTCCGGTTCCTAAGAGGTAGACTCCAAACCCCTGAATTTCCTGAGTGATAACAGTGTCTCTGTTATCAGTGGTGGATCCCTGATAGTCTATGTTAATCCAGTGACTCATGGTGGGTCCTTTGATAGTTTATGCAAACAGGGTAATTCAGGATGGTATCTGGCCATCCCAGAAAGATCAATCATGTGATGAGAGGATGGGGTTTTGAGGCACATGATATCAGGGGGGCTAGAGACAGAGTGCAGTCACATGGCCAATGGCTTAATCAGTCATGCCTAGGTAAGGAAACGCCAATAAAAACTCAGGACACAAAAGTTCAGGTGCTTACTCTGTGCATGTTATATATCAATGGATCAGCAGGGTGGCATGTCCCAGAGGACACAGAAGCTTCTTGTGTGAGTTCCTCCCAGACCTTGTACTATGTGTCTCTTCTTCTGACTGGACCTGATTTGTATTTCTTTTATTATAATAAAACTGTAATCACAAGTATAGTATACTTTGCTGAGTTCTGTGAATCATTCCAGTGAATTCATCAAAGCTGAGAGGACAGTGGGAAAGCTAACATTTGTATCCAGTTAGTCAGAAGTATGGATAGCCTGGGAACCCCTAAACTTGATGCTGGTGTCTGAAGTAACCTCAGTCTTGTAGGACACCTGGGTAGCTCAGTCATTAAGCACCTCGGCTCAGGTCGTCATCCCAGAGTCCTGGGATCAAGCAAGCCCTGCACTGGGCTTCCTGCCCTCTCCCACTCCCCTGGCTTGTGGTCCCTCTCTTGCTGCCTTCCTGTCAAATAAATAAAATCTTAAAAAACAAAACAAAACAGAACTGTCTTGTAAAGAAATGTGCCCTTAATCTGTGAAGTTTGGCCTAATTCCAAATAGGGCCAGAGTCATTACAAGTACTAATAAGACTTTGGTTCCACCGTACTAATCTTAAAAGCAAGACTTGAAAGGATCAAATTATTTCTAGGTAAATTAACTGCCTTACTTGTAACAGAACTCAAGAATATTTATAGGAATACAAATATATCCAGTACCCAGCATGGAAAACTCATATCTGGCATCCAATAAAAAATTTAAAAATACCAAGCATTCAAAGATGCAGGAAAATATAACTCAGAGTAAGGGGTAGTTAATCAATGGAAACTGAACTAGAACTGATATGTTAGAATTGCCAAACAAGGACATTATAATAGTTACTATGATCATATTCCAGATGTTTAAAAAATTAAGTACAGACATACAGGATATAGAAAAGACCTAAGTCAAACTTCTAGAGATGAAAATTACAGTAAGTGAAATCACCTCCCCCACAAAAGGATGAACTGGCAGCTTTAACAACACAAAATAAAAGATTATTGAACTTGAAGATACACAATAAAAACCATCCAAAATGAAACACACAGGAAAAAAAAAGACTGAAAGGAAAAAGAAAGGAGTATTGTGAGCTGTGAAACAATTTCAAATAGCCTAGTATGTCTGTAACATTAGAGTCCCTAAAGGAGAGGAGGAGGTAGACAGCAAATGTTGTTTGATGAAAACTATAAACTCGCAAAAACTAAGAAGCTCAACAATCCCCAAGCACAAGAAACACCCTCAAAAAACCACGTAAAGGCACATAATCATACTGCTCAAAACCGGTAATAAAAAGAAACAACTTAAAGCACACACAGAAGGATAAAACGTCACACAGAGAAGAACAAAGAGGGAAAATAGACTCCTTATCTGAAACAATGCAGATCCAGAAGACACAGCGATTATTGTTAATCTTTACTTAAAGAATAAAACTGCCAACCTAGAATTCTACATCCAGCAAAAATATTTGTCAAATAAGAAGGTAAAATATTGTTAGAAATACAAATGCCAAAGAAGTTTCTTACCAGAAGACCCACACAACAAGAAATGTTACAGGAAATCTTTCAGGCAGAAGGAAAATGACACCACATGGACTTACACAAAGGAATGAAGATCACTGAAAATGGCAACTACACAGGCAAAGCTACAAGAGTTTTTCTTATTACTTAAATCTCTTTAAAACATAATTGAAACTGTAACAACTGCATGACAGAGGGAAGAAATGAATCCATTCCCCAAAAAGCAACTAAAAAGCTGGGTAAACAGTTTTAAAAAAACAATCATTATGATGCTCTGGAAGTAGACCAAAGGCATACAACATGCTGAGATGCGTTTACTCATGAAAGCTATTGAACTTCAAGCATGCACAGTAGAGCTGAGTCTGTGATCCTTCTTCGGGCTGTGCCCTAGCCCTCTCAGGTTGTTCAAGGTAGTTTGTGGAAACAATCAGCTCTGCTACTTGAAGGATCTTACTTGGAGTGGTAGTAGCTGCAGTGGTAATCTCAGTGGCTAGTGAAGAATGGAGGGATAGCAGCTCAGTTAGCTTGCGGTTGTTAGCCTTTGGGGAAAGTAGCAAGCAGAGGCAGACTGGCCAGAGATTTAACAAAGGTTCTGGGAGGTGAAAAAACCACAGCGAGCTTCATAACCTCTCCAAATACCCACAATTGACCTTAGTTGGTGCATACATACAGCAAAGACCTTACTGGGACCAAGCCAACCAACATCCTTGGTCAAAAGAGTCAGAGCCTAAGCACGTGCAAAGGTTCATGGGAAAGCCCAGGGGAAAGGAAAAGAATAAAGTTTGAATCCCAACCTACACATAAATTCATCAGAAAAGAATGAATACCTTATTCGCTTGAGGTATCTGAATAAATCTCTGAGCAATCCTGGGCTAAACAATAAGCTAACAGACAAAGAGGACACTGATACGATGGCACACTTAAAATAAAAACAACACAGAATGCTAAGTGTTTTAATTATACATTACCTCTAGACCTCAAAATAATCCTGCAAGGTCACTTAGATAGTAAGTGCTAGTGAAGGGCTGAAATCCTGTACTACTCCCACTCCAAAGCTCCATATACTTTCCAAAGAATATGTATGTTGTTCTTTTCCTACAGCATAAATCTCCATTTGCCTGGTATGGCTAGTAACAAAAAACGAAATCCCTCTCTTCCTTCTCCTATACAAATCCCAGTAAGAAAGAAGATAATAAAAGTCTCCAACTTACTGCAAGAAGATTCATGATGGTATGCCCGGTCTCCCCGAACAATGGCTTCCGAAATCTGACACTGAAGAGTGGACATGGATAAACTACGGAAATGAGAAATAATGAGACTAAGTTTGACAGCTTAATATTTTGATAAAAGAGAGTCATCATGGTTCATAAAGTTTTCAAGATATAAATGTAATAGCATCAAAGACAAATTCTGAGCCCTTTACAAACCATACCAGACTAAGTCTTTTGATGACCAGAATAAGCCTTTTGATGCAGCTGTCTTAAAAATGAACTACAAAGTCTTAGGAAGCACTCCTCTTCAAACTGGATTAATATGATCCAGGGAAACAAATCTCTCCTAATTCTTCTGTGTTCACTCTTATATACCTCCCAACTAGGATCCTCCTTAGAACAGCCAAACATGAGGTGACCTACTACTTGGCTTACTCCTTGAATTTTATGGGGTGAACTGCCTGTACAAGACAGGAATATATACATATTTCCTCTGCACACAATCCTTTCCTTTCCCTACTTCATTGGCTGATTCATATGCTTCTTTCACAATTCATATGCTTGTTCCAGAAACAAATTGGCCCAAGAAATATTTCTTATCCAACTCCTTCATTCTTAGTGAAGTTAAGAGTCCATCTTGGAACTCCAAGAGAACTGTTAACTTTGAACATATGTTTTAACACAATATATTACTATCATCAAGATTTCTATATGTCTTCCTTACAAAGGTTTCTAAGAGCCTGTAACCATGTCTTAGCTATTTCTAAATTCCCAGAATTTGTTACAAATGGTAGGCCTTTACTAAATTCTTACTGAATGAATAAGCAAAAGAATGAAGATGATTTGCTGAAAGCACATACTATTTCATGGTTCATAAAATAATTTTTCATTATTTTATTTGACCATCTTAACAATCTTAAATAATGTAAAAGGCAAGTATTATTTTTTCCAGTTCAGAAGAAACTGACAAGTTGAGTGACTTGTCCAACGGTACAGAGCTAGTATGTCACAGAGTTAAGAACCCTGTTCAAATGGTCCGATTCCTAGAACATGGCAATTCTGATCAGGTGAAAATATAGTTTGAAATAAAGCTTGAATTTAAGCCTTAATATCTTAAAAAAACAGAAAACAAAAAAACACCTCACAACTTAGTTGTACTGCTTCCACCACAGGCAAGGAAGTTCTTCTGCTCACTTTACCAACTGAAAGTTATCTCTACACCAGTAGTTTCCAGTATCTATTACACTGTGTAAGATGTAATTTGCCATAACTATTTTCCAACAAAATAGAAAAAAAAAATGTTCACTAAAAATACTGTAAAAAGTTACCTGTTAAATTCCAATAATTTTTTTCTGAAGATTAACTTTTATTTATCAATGAACTATATAAAACCAGTAAGTTTACAAAGTATTAAATAATCACTAACTTCCTAATTTCAGATTTTTAGTCCTTACCATTAAAGCTAAAATAAGTAAAGACAATGGCCAAATTTAGCTTAGCTATTTCAAAAGACTTCTGTGGGATTGTATCACTGAGGGGTAGAGGTCTGATTATCTCAGGCTTTTATTCAGCCATCACATTTTGGTCATATAGCATAGAAAAAGCTATTTTACTACTTACGTCGATATTCAGCTCCAAGTCTCAACATTAGCCGGATGGGAAACACTTTAGCCCAAGGAGTTTCCCATTTCTGGACGAGAATCCCAAACAAGTAAGGTGGGGTTGGGAGTACTAGGTCTTGCAGTGACTGGTAGGTAGATGTCACATATAGGAATCCACCATGTTCTTTACTGCCAAGAAAACTCTGACTGAAGAAGGAATGTCCCAAGTTGCCCACAACATTTCCTAAAACAAAAAGTTCATTAATTATTCTATCAATAAATCAATCATATCCTTAGTAATCATTATTACTTAACATTGGGCCAGATACAGCCAAACACTAATTCCCAAACTTTCACTATGAAAGATATGTTCATAAAGTTTTTTTGGTTTTTTGTTTTTTTTTAAGATCCTGTTTATTTCTTTGACAGAGACAAACCCAGCCAGAGAGGGAACACAAGCAGAGGGAGTGAGAAAGGGAGAAGCAGGCTTCCCACCGAGCAGGGAGCCCAATGCAGGGCTCAAGCCTGGGTCTCGAGGATCATGCCCCGAGCCGAAGACAGTTGCTTAACCAACTGAGCCACCCAGGCGCCCCCATAAAGTTGTTTAATAAAGGTATTTATTAAATGAAAATTTGCTTTCCAATTTTATCAGGGGCTTTGGTGGGCATGAAATAGCTTGTATTATCACACTATAGAAGTCTACCTAGTCAAAAGCCAAAAATATTGATGTCTTCCTTAGAATGGACACCTCAACTATATAAATTACTTTAGAGGTCTCAGGATAAGAATTACTGCCTCAAAGTCATTTTAAAAAATGTTACTACTAGGTACCTGCTCTTGCAGAACTTACAATCTCATCAGGTGAAAAAAGTCAACTCATGAACATAAGGAATTAAGACAGTAAGAGCAGTTATGTATGAGACATTGAGGGATGAAAACTTATAGAGAAGGTAGTATCATAGGATTTGTGAGTGAGACAAATGTGGGTGAGACAAATATGAAACATAATGTATGGTTTATTTAAATTCATATTGGGTTTTTTCTTTTAGCTGCAAAAGCTCTTGACTAAGCACTTTCTAATTTAAATTTTTTTTACATGAAAGTGACAAATCAGCCTTTTATTAAGAAGACATTTTCCTCAGTTTAGAATTACAAAAGAACTTCCCAACAGGAGCTGTCCCATAATGGTAGATAGGTTCCCTAGACATGTGTAAGCTTCTTCTGATATTTCTGAAAGAAATAACAGCAATGCAGAAATCCTCATCAGCAAACTTAATGCTTACTTTCCTGAAAAACTAGAGTCTGTCCACAGAACAGTTCAATGATGGCTCACTGATTCCCTGAGTGAAGTAGGAAGCTATGTTGATAGTAGGGTATACAAGTGAAGGAACAATTCCCCACAAAACTCAGAGAAGCTCTGTGGCTGAGAGTCATGTTCACTTGAACATCATCATCTGCCAAATACATTTAAGGGCAGTACTCTTGCCCCAGGATTAGCCAAATCTGGCTACACATTTGAGCTGCTGGGCCAGATCTATAAAAACAAAAACATCCCCATATCCAGGAAGCAGTATGGTATTTTGGAAAAAAAGGAAAAAATCAGATTGTGGAGTCACAGAGGTAAGGGTTTGAATACTAGTTCAATCACAATTATGTGATTTGGGAGCAAATAATATCTGCGTAAAATAGGGAAAATTACAAATTTCAGAACTGCTGTGAAGAATACATGATAGAATTTACCCAAAATGCCTAACAGCACATGAATACAATGTGTTCTCAAAAACTTGCAACTATTGTTATAATTTACATATACATATAATGTTCAGTCAAGTATTATAGATTTTCTTTGCTTTATCAAAGATTTTAGAGTAAGGTTTGTGTAAATTTTCATCTTTTAACTTGGGGGAGGAGAAGAATGGGAGGTAAGAGATGGAAGATATTTTTTCCATCCATAACGGAGAGTACACAATATCATTCCTCTAAGTTCTAATGAGAGCATAATATTTATGTTTCATAACACTGCCCTAGGGCATACAACTCAAAGGGGAAAACAATATTGGCTTGGTACTCAGAGCATTCATTCATTCATTATCCCTTTGGTGATTTCCCTATTAGAGACTGGATTATGTATGGATAATCTATCACTGGTTATTTTCCCACAGATATTACCTTTTTGCTTCCTAACAACCTCCTCCTCCCTCTCTTAATCACAGATTCTTCATTATGCCCCTTTGTCGTCTAAAATACATGTTATCCTGTAAGCATCTATTTCTTTTAAAAAAAAACTTTTTTGAAGTAAATCTCTATCAATCTTAATGAGTGATTTAGTTTAGACTGTTATGTACCACCTCATCTACAAACAAATAGCATTCCACAGGTGTAGATATGGGCAAAAATAAAACACTGGGTATGAGAATTCGACAAAGTCAAGCTTTCACTGAAAATTTAATCTGGAGCTCCTGAACTCAAAAAGCGTGTTATATATTTGCTAATACATGTACTTCTCTATGGAAACAGTCAATGAATCCACTGAATTAATTTTATATGCCCCAAGATCACTATAGAATCCATATAGATAAAATAGATACAGTCTTGCTTCTGAGCTTAAATGACTTGGCAAATACGTCAAAAGTTTTATAGCAATAGCTCACAAAGCAATTTTTCACAACTTTGATCAGATAATCATTAGATCAGCACAACCAGGTTAACACAGCAGGTGTCATTGCTCTGAACTCTGGGGTTATTTTACAGGAGAAGAAACTGAAGGTTAGGAATAGAGATGAAAAGACACAAGGTAAAATAAGCAGCAAAATAAGGCCTAGAAAGCAGATCTTTCAATCTCTTAGTCTTCCCATATATCAGACTGTCTTTAAAATATAGACATATATATATATATATACAGTAATTTGCAATTTTCCATCTTAAACCTGGAATTTTAACTCTGTTCTTCAAAGTGCTTACAGCCGCCTTCACTTCAATTCAAATACAACTTTCTAGCAACAAGTTTTTGTTTCAAAGCATGTTTATCCTCACAACTACCTCAAACGGAGCAATTTCCAAACAAATCATTCAAGAAATATTAGTACTCATGAATATTAACATATAACTAAACCTCAAACTATCAAAAACTTAGACAGTCCCTTGGTGTTCTTTGTATTATAGTAAACTGCGGTTAAGCATTAGCATTTCATAAAAGGTCATTTGCTCAGTTTAGAGCATCTGTGAGATTTACCATGTAACTTCAAAAAGTTCAAGAGGCAGATTACAGGTTTTTTAAAAATGTGGGATTTAGAGAAGATGCAGCTGAATTCAAACCTAGGTTCAGCCACTAATCAACTATGTATTTCATCTTTGGCAAGTTACATACGCCCTTGGTGCCTCAGGGTTTCCTCATATGTAAAATACTGTACAAGAACAGTATGAATCACAGAGTTGTAGTTGAGATGAAATGAAATAGTGTGCATAAAACAATGAATATAGCCTAGCACATAGTGAGTGCTCAGTAAATACTAGAGGGGCAACAGGGTGGTGCAGTCCATGAAGCAGCCGACTCTAGATTCTGGTTCAGATCATGATCTCAGTGAGACTGAGCCCCACATCAAGCTTCAGGCTTAGTGGGGAGTCTGCTTAAGACTCTCTCCCCCTCTCCCTCTGCCCCACCCTGAGCGCACACACTCATGTCTCTCTCAAATAAGTCTTTACATACATACATACATATATACTAGATATTAGTCTTAAATCAGTTCTTCATAAATAGTTCCATACTACTTTCTCATGGGCTAAAAAATTACTTTGCAAAGCAGCAATACCACAGCTCCTTTGTTCATAGAAAGATACAGAACAAATTTAATTTACCAAAAAGAGTCACAATTATAAAAAGAGACTAAAAATACAAACTATGATATAACATCTTTAACTGGAAAAACAATACAAGAAAATTACTGATGATGATGGAAAGCCAATGAAGTCCCTCCTTCCCTGGAAACACACTGGTTAGGAAATTTTTTTTTTCCCTATTTTACAGATAAAGAAATGACTTGCTTCAGAAATACTAAAGATTATGAGCAGTGCAATCCTTATGGCCATGAGAAACAACAGCAAGCTACTAAAATCCGAAACAATTACTGGACGTTATTTGATCAATTACACATTTATCATATAATATATACTGTTAGATACTGGTCCAAAAAAGACATAGAGATACAAACATTAGTAAAATATTTCCCAGTCATTCCACAAGTATCTACAGGACAACTTACCATTTTTTAATACATGTCATATCAATTATTTATATTCTTTGAGTCTCCTATTTTAAAATCTCTTTTTTCCCTCTCCTCTAATCCACCTACAATTTCTCTTCTAATAAGAAAATTGGGAAGAGAAAATTGGCAAGAGATAGTGGTTTAAAAATACCTAAATACATTTTTTTCTAAGTTAATACTGAGTGTGCACCTATATTCTGACTGAGAATGAGATAAACTTCCACATTAAAAACTAAAAAATCAAATTCCATTGTATTTGAGGCCTATAATTTTATTATATTATGTCTCTCTCAAATAAGTCTTTAAATACATACATACATATATAAACTAGATATTAGTCTTAAATCAGTTCTTCATAAATAATTCCATACTACTTTCTCATGGGCTGAAAAATTACTTTGCAAGGCAGCAATTCCACGGCTCCTTTGTTCATAGAAAGATACAGACATTATAAAATAAAAATAAAATTCAACAATTATAGCAGTTTATTAATAACATACACATTAGTAATATAGTACCTTAAAATTTACTTTGCCTTTTGATAAATCTATATAAAAAGTTAAATTAACCAAAAGTTCATCTGGGTTAATCCAGGTGACCACAATTTAAAGATACAAAATAAGGAAGATTTTAGTAGAGTAGATGACAAAGAGAAATAGTTAAATTTTTTTTCAAAGACATTAAACTATAGAAACTTCCCAAGTAATCTGCACAAGTGACACATGGTATTTCTTTCTCAAGGACCAGAGACACTGGGGCCTCAGAAACACTCTCAGGTTGACCTCAATAGAATTTACTCTTGTTTCAAAGGCCCAATGGGAACAAGAAGTCAGAAGTAAGAAGCACAGCATTTTTATTAACAGAAGCATTCTCTCAGGACTCCTCTCCTCCAGGTACTTTTCCACAAAATGACAAACAAAACACCTCCTAGTGACATCATATCAATTTATTGATTCCTTCAATCCACAGGTTCTTTTTATTAAGCTTCTCCAATGTGCCAGACTATATGTTCTAAAAGCTGGTACACAGAGCTGAGCCAGACAGATCATTCTTGCCCTCACAGAGCTTATATTGTAAAGGAGGAAGACAAATTAACATCTGTTAGTAAAGTTAGTGATAAATGTTTTGAAGAAAATAAAACAAGGAAGGTAATGTAAAATACTGGTAGGAAAAAGAGACAAAACACTTCTTTAGCTAAGAGGGTCAGGAAAAAATCCTTTGAGCCAGAAACATTGAAACAGAAATGAATGAAAAGATGATACCACCCAGTTAAGATCTACAAAGATCATTCCAGGTCTAGGAAGAGTAAATACAGAAGCCAAGAGTTAGAAATGAGTTTGATGGGTTCAAAGGTCACAAAGGTGATCAGTGTAGTTAAAACAACAAAGGAGTAGTAAGAGATAAGGTCAAAGAAATCTTTAGGGCCTAAATCATCTAGGATCTTATTGGCAAAAGGTATTTGGAGTTTATTCTAATTGTAGTGGAAGCCTCCAGAAGGCTTAAAGTAACTTCAATTGGGCCTTCATACCTATCACTGTATTACACAAATATGCTCTCAATTCACAAGGATTAGATTTACGATACCCAAAGAACAGCTGAGAGAATATAAATATGTCTACAAACATAAAGTTGCAAATGACTGAAAGGGAACAAAAAGCATTTTTCAAAGATAAAAATGATTTCACTTACAAGGTTAATATCCAAACTCTGTGTTTATAATTTTAATTGTCTTCTTACCTTGTTCCAAAGTCATATCTAAAAGCTGAAAATTAGTAACAGTGTAAACCTTGTTATGCGCATGTAAATATTAATTCACATTAACATTCCTCTTAAATTAATGAGTTTTTTGAAGACAGAATGTACCCTAGGATGCAGCAAAAAGGCAAAGAAAAATTATCCAAAACAACAGTTCAGAGATCAAGACTGATTTCAGAGGTTCCAACAAGAAAAAGGAGTTCCAAAAGGAGAAAATGCTGGAAATGAAAGAGAAGTAATATTCAAAGAGATAATAACCAAGAATTTTCCAAAGTAAAGAAAGAAGTGTGTTTTTCAGATCAAAAATACACTTTTGGCACTAGGCAGCAAAAATAAAACTAAATCCCCATATATGTACACATACAGATCAATGGAATAATAGAGAAAGTGACCTATACACAGAATACAAACTAATATTCAAAAACAGTATCAAGGTTATTCAAGGACAAAGAATATTTTTTTAACAAATTGTGCTGAACAATTGGATATCCATATTCTAAATCTTAAGAGGCAAAGGGTAAGCTGCCCCTCAGATGGGCCATTTTGGCATGAAGATTATTTTGAGTTAAAAAGCTATTAAAACCCAGCAGATTCAGGAATAGATCTTTACCTCCCCCACAGCTGCCTATAAAAAATTTAAATAAAGGACCTGGTCTGGGAAGAGAGCAATCTATAATGTATCTATAATATAGTTACATTATACTATGAACTAGGTATGGCAGACAAGGAGGAATCTACCCAGGCCTGTCTATCCAAAGTTCTCTATGTCACATTGTTTTTGGGTGGCCCAGAAAACATTTGAAACATTTACTCTTTTTCATCTTCCTGTGAATTGTATTCCTTCCCTCTGAAGTCCTAGACCCCTGCCACCCCTTCTCCTTAGTTGAGAATGACATTTATACCTCACCCTGCCTGTCTTTGGTATTTTCATGTCTGTATGGATTATCCAATACGTATGAATTAAACTTGATTTTTCTCCTGTTAATCTGTCTCATGTCAAGATGATTTTTAGTCCAGCTAGAAGAATCTAAGGAGAACAGGAAATTCTTACTCACCAACACCTCGCTCCCTGAGCAAATATTAACTCTAAATGAATTATAGATCTACATGTAAGAGTTACAACTATAAAACTTACAGAAAAAAAATACAGGAGGAAATTTTTGTGACTTTGGGTTAAGGTAAAGATTTCTTAGGAAACTAAAGTATAAACTATAAAAGAAAAACTGATAAACTGGATTTCATCAAAATTTAAAACTTATACTCTTTGAAAGACAGTTAAAACAATGAAAAGACAAGCCATGCACTGGAATATAATATTTACAAAATGCACTATCTGATAAAGAACTTATATCTAAAATTCATAAAAGTACTAAAAACTCATTAAGAAAACTCAATTTTTAAGTGGGCAAAAGAAGAGCTACCGATGGTAAATAACTTATGAACCAATGCCCAATATTATTAGTCATTAAGGAACTGCTAATTAAAATTACAATGAGGTGCTACAACACAGTCATTAGAAAAGAAAAAAAAAAATGGGCGCCTGGGTGGCTCAGGTCATGATCTCAGGGTCCTGGGATGGAGGCTGCATCTGGCTCTCTACTCAGCAGGGAGCCTGCTTCCTCCTCTCCGCCTACCTCTCTGCCTACTTGTGATCTCTCTTTGTCAAATAAATAAATTTTAAAAATCTTTTTAAAAAAATTAAAAAGGCAGTATCAACTGCTGGCAACAATCCAGAATAACTGGAACTTTTCATACATTGCAGGTAAATGTATAAACTACAATACATACCTACATCCAATCATATGGATGAATCTCAAAAGCATTATGCTAAATGAAATAAGCCAAATACAAATGTGTGATTCCGTTTATAAAACCTTACGGAAAATACAAAACTAGAGGCAAAGAAATCAAACTGATAGTTGCCAGGAGCAGAAGCAAAGGGAAGAGGATTAAATACAAAGGTACAGGAAGCAAGGTTTAGAGATGATGGACATACGTGTATGCTTATTTGGGTTGTGGTTATCTGACTATCTCTGTTCATCTACACTCATTAAAACTATATATCCGAGGGCGCCTGGGTGGCTCAGTGGGTCAAAGCCTCTGCCTTCAGCTCAGGTCATGGTCTCAGGGTCCTGGGATGGAGGCCCCATTTTTTGGCTCTCTGCTCTGCAGGGAGCCTGCTTCTTCCTCTCTCTCTGCCTGCCTCTCTGCCTACTTGTGATCTCTCTCTCTGTCAAATAAATAAATAAAATCTTAAAAACCCAAAAACTATATATCTGAAAAGGTGAATGTTACTGTATATAAACTATACCTCAATAAAGCTGACTACAAAATCTCAGAGAATTTTGTAATAGACTTGTATAAAATTAAGGATAAAAAGAAAATCCTTAAAGCCCAAGAGCAAAAAAAGAAAAAAGAAAAGAAAAGAAAAAAACTAGACTGAAGGAGATGCCAAAAGACAACAGAGTCACATCTTCAAAGTACTTGCTCAGGGGAGGTAAAAGGAAGAAAGTAAGGAATGAGGGAACAAAGAGGACAAGGAGGGAAAGAAATCTGATAACCTAGAATTTTGCAACCAATGAATTATTCAAGAGGGATGGCAAAATAAAAAAATTTCAGACATACAAAGGCTAATACAGTTTATAAACCACAGAGCTCCACTGAGAGAACTAAAAGATGGATTTTAGCAAGAAAAGCAAGTTCGAATGGAAATACAAGATACTAGAACAACAGATATGGAGAAAATATAACGGCAAATTTAGTAATTCTGATTGAGCTGAATAATGGTGATCTTTGATACTGACATTGAATACTGAACTGATAATTAAATATAAATAAAAACATATTTTTCTTTTACAACAAAAGGCAAAACAAACTACAGGCCACAACAGTAAGACTGGTGAAGGTACCAAATGAGTAAAGTATGTTTTAGGTGTGTGTCATGCTTGGGAGGACAAAAGTCCTGTGTGGGAGGCAGAATTCTGTCTGCCTACTGGTACACAGGCCTTGTAATTACCTCTCCCTGAGCGATGGCAGCACCTATGAATATATAATGCAATGTACTCCCAAAGTTAGGTTATTAATCAGTAGGGCTTGGAGTTAATCAGTAGGGAGATAATCAGCATGGGCTGATAAATCTAGATCTAGGGTTCAGAGATTCAAAGCAGAGACATACTCCTGCTGACCTGGAAGAAAGGAAACATCAATGTTGTAAACTATCCACGAGCCAGGAAGCCATTGAACTGCAGGCAGCCTCTGGGAGCCAAGAGGATTACCCAGCCAATAACTATCAAGAAAATGGGGATTTGCAAGGAAATTAATTCTGCCGGCAACCTGAGGACCTAAGCTCCAAAGGAAAAACCTCACCACAGCTGACATCTTGAGGCACGGTTAGCGAAAGATTCATCTAAGGGCGCCTGGGTGGCTCAGTGGGGTAAGCCTCTGCCTTCGGCTCAGGTCATGATCTCAGGGTCCTGGGATCGAGGTCGTATTGGGCTCTCTGCTCGCAGGGAGCCTGCTTCCTGCCTACTTGTGATCTCTCTCTCTGTCAAATAAATAAATAAAATCTTAAAAAAAAAAAAAAGATTCCTCTAAGCTGTGCCTGGACTCCTAAGCATGGAAACCATAAGATAATAAATGTGTGTTCTTTTAAGCTACTAAGTCTGTCGCTTGGAAATACATCAATAGAAAACTAATAGATACTGAATAACTTAACTCTGTTGGGAAAAGGTCATAATTGAGAATGTTAAAAAAAAATTAAAGGAATCCTCAAGAGAATACTAATATTATAGAAACATGGGTGAAAGAGATAAGCAGGGACATATTTGTCACAGAAGATAAAATATGCATGGCCAATAAATAGATGCTCAGCCTCATTAATAATTAGTGAAATGCAAATCATACTGAGATACTATTTTATAGCCACCAGATTGGTAAAAATTAAAACTCTGATTATATCAAATATTAGTAACTCTTATATACTGGGGATGGGGACAGGCAGATATATAAACTGGTAAATTAGTCTGGGCAACAGTCTGACATCATCTAATAAAGTTGCAGATATCCATATCCTACAAACCAGCAATTATACTCCTAAGAGTTCATGTACAAAAAATTTAAAGAACATGTCTGAATAACAATAAACTGGTAAGAACAGTCAATTATTCATCAGGAGAATTAATAAACTGTGGTAAATTTAAATAACAGGTATAAAACAGTAGCTGAAAATGAAAGGACTGAAACACTAGAGCTATGAACAAATGTCAGAAACATAAGGTAGAATGTAAAAAGCTAACTACATAAAATATATACAATGTGATACCATTTGTATAAAGTTTGAAAATATACAAAACAATGTATTATAATCCTTAGTGATGCAAACCATTTGTGATAAAATATAGAGAAAAGCAAGAATACTATAACACAAGATTAAAGTCAGTGGCTACCTAAGGTTTGGGGAAGTTTGGAAGGAAGATATAATCAGGATTGGTTGTTGATCTATGCTTCAGTGGGTTGGTCATTTTTATTTCCCAAGTTGGGTATTTTGTTTATGGGTGGTTATTTTGTTGTTATGTTTTATAACTTGCATAATTATTAAAATACATACATTTACATGCTTTTATATATACACCAAACAATTTTTTAAAGATAAATAAAAAAGATGATGAGATTATTTCTGTCTAGGAGGATTACTAGGGAAGAGTTCATGGAGAAAGTCATCTTTGAATAAAACTGATAGGATTCAGATAGTTCGCCTGGGTGGCTCAGTGGGTTAAAGCCTCTGCCTTGAGCTCAGGTCATGACTGGGGTCCTAGGATCGGGGTCCTAGGATCAAGGCCTGCATCCAGCTCTCTGCTTGGCAGGGAGCCTGCTTCCTCCTCTCTCTCTGCCTGCCTCTCTGCCTGCCTGTGATCTCTCTCTCTGTGTCAAATATATAAAAAAAATCTTAAAACAACAACAACAACAAGAAAACAGATAGTTCAGATAGTACAAAACAGCATGGCGGTGGTATGGTGGTAAGGCACCACGATCACGGGTCTGAAGTAGGAAATCATCAGAGTATATAAAGAACTGAGAAATGTTTAGTTTGGGAGACTACTAGTGGAAATAAGACTGGAAAATAAGACTAGATTACATAGAGTAATAAATGTTGGAATACACCTTTTATTCTAAAGGCAATACAAAGCCTGGAAGATTTCTGAATAAGGGAGAAAAACACCCAGAGATTAACTTCAGAAAAAAATAATCTGGTAGTTACAATTCTCATTTCATTCAAATCCATGTTCTAAATGTTTGTCTGCAAAAAAAACCCCACCCAAGTACAAAACATGGAGGAAGGGAGGAGAAATGGCAAGAAACAATATACAATCTAGACTCTCCCAGGACATTTAATAGCAAGAAGGCATCCCAAAACTCTCAGAATGTTATTATTTACAAAATGTAAATTTCCCTCTCACTGTAAAAAGCATAAGCAACTATGTATGACAAAAAAAATTTACAGATGCTAAATAAAATTTTTGGATACATATGTATCTATATATGTACACACATATTATTATTAAATACATGTAGTTTAGATTAAAAACTCATAGGAGGGGTGTCAGGGTGGCTCAGATGTTAAGCATCTGCCTTTGGCTGGGGTCTTGATGCCAGGGTCCTGGAATTGAACCCTACGTCAGGAAACCTGCTTTTCCCTCTCCCATTCCCTCTGCTTGTGTTCCCTCTCTTGCTGTCTCTCTTTCTGTCAAATAAGTAAAATCTTTTTAAAAAGTAAATAAATAAAAATAAAAATAATAAAATCTCATAGGAAATTATAAAAGAAATTCATTCAAGGGCTTCTCAGAGTTATTGAGTAATTTATAGCAAAGTAACCACCACACAAGTGACAGAGGCTTTCACATTTAGGAAATTTAAGAATTTGCTGATTCCACACAATGTGTTACACAGAAGAGAAAAAAAAATATTAGGATCATTTCAGAACACTTAAGAGATGTTTCCATTTATTCAAAAAAACATCGTGAAATTATATAGCAAGTTACTACCTTGATGATCTAAAAACAGGATTCTTAATAAAACATATATAACACAAATATTACATATACCTGTTTTGTTTTGTTTTTAACTGCTATACCATACACATAGAAGGAACTGACCTAATGTAAAGGATACTGGTCTGGGGAGCCTTAGTCCTAATTCTGCCACCATCTAGGTCTGTGATTTATATAAGCTTTTAGCACATCTAATTTTCCTTATCTAAAAAACAAAGAGTTTGTACCAGATGATCTAAGATACCTCCTGGTCCCAGTATTTTATGAGCTGTGAAACGATCCTAGTTGAGGAGAGATTCTTATAGCTCACTTGTTTATGCCTTTGAAATGCTATTTACTCAGATATATATGCACATGCCCTCATCTATATTATAGATAATATTTAAAACAGCTTACATGGGTTATAGTGTGACTTTAGACTATCACCATTATTTTACTATCACTTCAAAGTAATTTTGTTGTAGAAATTTTGCATTTTAATATGATAGATCAAAATAAATTCTACTGATATATAAGAATAATTCCGAAAAGTAAGTAACCACTTATGATAAACATGTATGTTAATGACTCATGCAATGACTCACAGCCTTTCCTTGCTGGTATTTCTCAGAGTTCCAGTCACAGCTCTAGTCTCCTCTCAGGGACCTATCCCATTCACAACCACAGTTTCAACAATCACATAAATACTAAGTCTCCCAAATCTCAGATCTACTTCCTGAGGTCCATACCCATATATTCGTCGTCCATTTACATATCACCATCTGTTGTCAATATTTCAAATTCAACACACCGGACAAAGAACCAGCCTCCCACTCCTCTGCCAAATCTGTTCTTCCTCTTCTATTTATATCTCGATGAATAAGAACAAAGTCCACTCAGATGTCCAAGTCAGAAATATGAAGCCACTTGCACTTGTCCCCCTCAGCCCTCACATCATTAGTTACCAAACTCTACTGAACTGAAACATCACTGTCTTTTATTTCTTCTCAATATTCTTTGTTCCCATTGCTATTAATTTCTTACTGGATCCTGACAATAGAATTTTTTTTTAAATCAATTTAAAAATAACAGTGTTGGTGAGGATGTAGAGAAAGGAGACCCTCATGCACCACTGCTAGGAATGTAATTGGTGCAGTCACTAAGAAAAGCAGCATGGAGGTTCCTCAAAAATAAGAAATAAAACTGAGGTGCCTGGGTGGCTCAGTTGAGCGTCTGACTCCTGATTTTGGCTCAGGTCATGATCTCAGGTTCCTGGGATTCAGCCCTGCACTCAGTGTAGAGTCTGCTTGGGATTCTCTCTCTCCTCCTCCCTCTCTACCCCTCCCCCCACACTATCTCTCTAAAATAAATAAATAAAATATTTAAATAAATAAATATAAAGCACAGAACTACCTCATATCCAGCAATTCCACTTATAGATATTTATCTGAAGAGAATGAAAACACTAACTCAAAAGAGACCTGCACCCCATGTTCGTTACATCATTTACAATAGCTAAGACATGGGAACAACCTAAATGTCTATTAACAGATAAATGGATAAAAAAAAATGTGGTGTATATATATATATATATATATATATATATATATATATATACCATGGAATATTATTCAGCCATAAAAAAATTCTGACATTTGCAACAACATGGATTGTATTTTAAGTAAAATAAGCCAGACAGAGAAAGACAAACAATATATGATCTCATATTTACATGTAGAATCTAAAAAACAAACAAACAAAAAACCACAGGACTCCTAGATACAGAAAACAGATTGGTGGGGAAGGATGGGGGTCAAGAGGGTGGATAATAACAGTGAAAGAGGTCAAAAGGTACAAAATTGCAGTTATAAGATAAATTAGTACTGAGGATGTACGTACAAGGTGGGAACTATAGTTAACAACACTGTATTTTACATTTGAAAGCTGCTAATAAAGTAGATCTTAAAAGTTTTCATCAGCAAGAAAAAAAACTATGTGAAAATGGATGTTAAGTACACTTACTGTGATCATTTCACAGTAAATACAAATATCAAATCATTATATTTTACATCTGAAACTAATATTATATGTCAATTATATCTCAACAAAAATGTTTAAGTCAATCTTACAGGGGTACAATTTCATGCGATAAAACTAAGAGATGTTAAGTATATAGTTCAATACAGTTTTAACAAATATAAACATTCATGTAACCACCATCCCTATAACTATATAAAATATTTATATAATCCCAGAAAGTTCCCAGAGCTCCTCTGTAATTAGTTGCAACACCTGCACCCCCAACTCACCCCAGGAAAACACTGATCTAATTTCTATCACTACAGACTCATTTTACCTGTTCTGGAGAATCATGTAAATGGAATAACGTAGTATGTACTTTTTTTGTGCCTGGCTTCTTTTGTTCAGCACAATATCTGTGATATTCATCCATGTTGTTATATATATCAGCAGTTGGTTTTTGTATTGTTGAGCAGTATTCTAGTGCTCATCTGCTATAATTTTTTATTTATTGTAACTGCTTCTTAACTCATTTTACCTGCCAACAGATATATAGACTTTGATACTCTTTCATATTGCTTCTGAAGTCATCTTTCTAAAATGCAAATCTGACTGTGTTACTCATTTTTTTTTCAACTGTTCCTCATTGCCTACAAAATAAAGGATGGACCCCTGAACAAGACTTTCATGCTTTAGCCCTCAATATCCCCTCAAAACTTACATGAATATACAATAACTTGCATCCCTGCTGCCATTTCTCTGTTCATAGTTTTTATATGTGAATCCATCCAAATTAGGGAGAAAAGTAACTATTTCCACTAATTTTTGGAAATAAATTTAGGTCCTGAGTATTTATGGCTTGAAGGCTCTAAATGAGTTCATATTAACACCATACATTTTGGAATTGACACAGTAAATACTAAAGTATACTTCATAGGTATGTGGTAAACAACTGACAGTCTTGTCCTCATGTAATATAACACTTAATATACATGTAATGTAACATGTAATATAACACTTAAATTATCATAAAGACTACAACATAAAGATATAATCTTTTATGGATAAGCTATAATCATACTAAAAATGCAATTTTATATCCTGCTTTTGTACTTACTTCAAGAGCATTTTACATGTTGTTACACTCTATTAATAAATATTACTTTTGATGGCTAAAGAACGTTCTAAAAAAGATGCATACATCTAATTAGTATAACACAGATTTAAACCTTTCACCAATAGTTGGACATTCAGGTTACCTCTAAATTTTTGTGTTAAATTTAAGTAATGCTGCAATAAACACTTTCTTAAACACGGCTAGAGAGAAAACACAGGCAGGAGGAGTGAGAGAGGGAGAAACAGGCTTCCCGTGGAGCAGGGAGCCCAATGTGGGGCTCGATCCCGGGACTCCAGGATCATGACCTGTGTCAAAGGCAGGCATTAACGACTGAGCCACCCAGGCATCCCTTCCAATAAACACCTTCACGTACAAAGAATATTTTACAATTTAGATTAATTTTTTTGGCACAGAATCCCACAAGGGGAATTATTGCATTCAGAAAGTATAAATAATTAATGGTTTTAATATATTTATAAAATACCACCATGTAATCCACAAAAATAATTTTAATACCCTGGTCAACCTCACTCCCCTTTCCAAGCCTTGTTCCTCAGAGATAACCTCTTCTATTATTCATTTGTTGTAGTTATTATACTACTCTTTCCCCATTTACCAACCTCATATACTGTTTTTTTACTTCCTGTTACGATAATGAGAATTTAGCTCAACTACACCACTTGTCACCTCCTCTTTTAAATCAGAGTAGGTTAACTTCGTAATGCCAAATAATACACATAAATATATTTCTTCTCTCTCAACTTATGTCTTATTAGTATCCTTACTCTTTTCCAGTAGCTATGCCTTTACTTTTACATTGGTAAGGTGAACATAATTCATAACTTATTTTGAAACCATAATAAAGTTGCCCATGCCAGTGGTTTCTAAAACTTGAAAATTAAATAAAGACTATTTACATTATAATTATATAGATATTGTTAACTGAAGAGACAAGTAGTAAGTTATGATTATGCTTCTTTCAACCAGGTAATATATCATGACCCCTAAGCCACTCAAAGAAAAATATTCGTACATCATGGTCAATGGATTATCTTGCAACTTTGATTCCAGCCTTTATAAAATAATAACCACTGCATGAGGTAAAGTACTAAAATTTATACCTCCTTAAGCCTTAGCAAGTTCTAACTTACTGCTGATACCAAAGTCTAATGCCAGGCTTCCAAATTAATGACTACTGTTTTGCATCTGAGTCCAAAAATTTTTACCGTCTTTTTTCCTTAAGATTTTATTTATTTATTGGACAGAGAGAAAGAGCACATGCAGAGGGAGGGGTAGAGGGAGAGGGAGAAGAGGCACCCTGCTGAGCAGGAAGCCCAATGCAGGGCTTGATCCCAGGACCCCAAGATGACCCTAACATGAGCAGAAGGCAGATGTTTAACCAACAGATCCACCCAGGGATCCCTCTTTTTTTTTTTTTTTTTAAGGTTTTATTTATTTATTTGACAGAGAGAAACACAGCCAGAGAGGGAACACAAGTGGGCGGAGTGAGAGAGGGAGAAGCAGGCTTCCCACCAAGCAGGGAGCCCAATGTGGGATTGGATCCTAGCACTCCGGGTTCATGACCTGAGCCAAAGGCAGTTGCTTAACAACTAAGCCACCCAGGTGCCCCCCCCCCCCTTTTTAAAGTAGGCTCCAAACTCTAGCTTGGAGCCCAGTGTGGGGCTTGAACTCATGATGACCCTGAGATCAAGACCTGAGCTGAAGTAAGAGTTGGGACATTTAACCACCTG